>JARVJO010000125.1:7155503-7165835 GCA_031762555.1 Cynodonichthys magdalenae | reverse complement strand
CTGTGTGGTCTACAAGGAGTTGGTGTTTGGCTCCTCTGCTATTTATGCCGATGCCCTTCTGTGCCGTGCTCATGTATTGATCCATGTGTCTACTTATCTTAGCCGCTATGATTCCTGACATGAGCTTCCAGGTTGTAGAGAGACAGGTTATTGGTCGGTAGTTGGATGGGACTGGACCCTTTGATGGATCCTTCTGGATATATATATATATATATATATATAAAATGTTAAAGTTACTTTACACTTACTCAACTCAATTGAGAGGAAATTATTGGCATAACTTAAAATCCAACATTCTGTTTTTCAGTGCATACTGTTTCAAGATTTTAAAATAAATAAAAATAACAAATAATATAGAACTGACAAACTTTTCACTTTAAATGTAAGTTGTAACAAATTTAATGGTATATCGATACTATCAGTGTTGATATTGGTACCGGTTCCTAGTATCGTGGTATTTTGTACGAGTAAATACTTGAAAAAATCCTGCTAACCAATAACCTCGAGTTTAAGCCTTATTTGCATGAATCATACTAAAACATACCTCAATCTTGGGCCAGTCGGTCGGCATGCCAGGACCGTAGTTATTCTTCCACCATTTGAGATCATCTTGCTCATCAATGGACATCAACGTCTGATGGAGCTCACTGTAAACAGCTTTCACACTAACAGAAAGAAAGCAGTGGATGTGGTGTACAATATTTCTGCTAAAACAAATTATATTATTGTCTGTTTGCGTAATAATTTGTCTGTCATGTTAGCAAAATATCTCCTGAACCACTGCTGCTCACCTCTCATTGTTTGTGATGTCCAGATGTCTGTGGATGGAAAGAAACACCTGCTTCAGAAAGCTGATCCTCTTCCTCTCCTCCTCCTGTGTTATTTCAAAAATGGCTTCCATTTCCTCCATGTAGCGAGGCGTGTATGATGACACATCCTCCAGCATTTTCTCGTATCGATCCTTAGCCTGAAAGCAGCCCGGGACAAAAATCCTTTTTGTGATAAATAGTTGAAAGTCCTCCTCAGAATGAGCATCTGTATTTCTGTAACGGAGGAGCTAAAGAGTATAAATCATCTCGTGTTCCCATGCTGGTCTCTATAAACACAGAGCGCAGCAACATCAACACAGCCCCATACAAGGGAAATGCCTGGAGCAGAGTGTTGTGGTTGGGTCACATGCTTCGAGTTTCCCGAGAGATGAAATATTACTACAAGGAAATGAGTTGAAAAAACCCTCTTGAAACTCGGATGCATGTTCAGGATTAGGATAAGAGTTTGATAAAAATAAACATAGTGGAATTCTGATTCAAAATAGTGCTCAAAAGCATAACCTCACCTGGTACATCAGACCACTGGGTGTTATTGTTTGTCCAATCTGATGACTCATGTTCATATTTCTGAAAGTTTTTCTGTATAACGCTAGAGATAATTGATTGCCAGTGACATTACTTGCCTGACCGGCCATAATATTTAAGCACTCAAAAGGAAAGGATAGTTGTAGTCTTATTTGAATCAGTTTTCTTACTCACTGCCAGTCAAAGTGGAAGGATTGTTTCCCTCAAAAGAAAGCAGAAACATCACAAAGAGGCTAAGTATGGATATGTTGCTCTACTCGCAGGTTAAGCATCCAGATCTTATTTGGCCAAGAACTAAATTTCATCCCAACAGATTAAATGTTTATTCAAAATAAATCATTTCCTCTCTGTGCTGCTTTTTGTGGACACATTCTAATATTTCTACATGCAATTGAATCACTGATCAAAAAAATTCCTCGCACATGCTCTGTGATTGGTGTAACTTTTAGCTCTGTGTACTTAACTTTTAACCCCTAGTTCCTCATTTGCTAAAGGTTTGCATGTATAAACACGCGTGCAGACTTGATAGCGCATGTAAAGCTGATCTACTAACCGTGTGTGCAGAGGATTGCATCTGTCAAATGAGCAAATTAGCAGGCAAAATCCATTTAGCTTGTTTGCCCTCTTGACTATGCAGAATATATGATTATCAGAACATGCAAAATACTGGGAAGAGGAAATGCAAATAAACCTAGCACAAAAAGTAAGGAAATTTATCTTTGGTAGATTATTCCTTTGTTGTAACAATGCTTCTTGGCAATAAATCTTATACCGTTGGAAAGTCTGTTAGATTCCCTTTTAAATGGTGCTACATTTGCAAGGAACATGCATTTGTGGGATGAGCACATGAAAAATTTGCCAATTCTTCTCTGCCATTGCTAACATTATTTTGCTGTTGCTTTTGACACTTGTTTTGAGCTTCTGGTACATCCAGGTGCTGCCAATCATAAGATTTATTGCCAAAAGGCATCACAAAGAAATAATATACCAAACTCAAGTTTACTTAATTTTTTTGTGCTGAGTTTATAATTAATTACCACCGTATTGTGATTTATCAAACGCAGATGTCCCCAACCCCCCAACCCCCACCCGTCCATGTTGTATTGTGTGAGAGTAATACATGTAAAACATTTTGTTCTGTGAAATGGATTTCTGAGGGTTAGTTTGCAGGTGAACATCTGAATGGGTTGACATGTTTATGATTTGGAGCCAGTAAATAAAAGCCATGTCATTTCTGTTGTGGAATAACTTGTTGCTACACTCCATTTTCTTGCATCCAGATCATTTGCCTCCTCCACCAAGACCTCCAGCTTTGAGGCTTCGAATTTCAAGTTTCTTTTACTGCCACTTCGCTCCCCCAAACTCTCCATAGTGACAGCCAGCACATGCAAAATCCTCATTCAAATTGGGTGGTCCGTACCACTTTTGCACCTGTTGTCATTTGCATACTCACTCTTAGTAGATCACCTGCAACACGCCCACTGATAGCAAGTGCAATTATTTAGTTTGTGCAGGAATTTAGTGCTCGTCATTTGGGATCTTAGTAGATCAGGCCCTTAGTGTTCCTCATTAGTCATGTGTCACCGGATTCCCTAAATTAGATCAAATCAGAAGCCGGTAATGACTTCCTGTTATTAATCACTGTCCTGGGGGTAATATAGTTTATATGAATCGACCATATATACAGTTGGTTGGTTTAAAAGACTGAAGCATACTACAGTTGGTGACACTCACACTGATGCTGAGGATAAGAAGTGGCAGTGTGCTATAAAAAAAATGGCGACATACCAAGGATGGAAACTTAAGTACTTTACTGCATACTAGTGAGTACCGACTCACTTCGAGCACTGATTCAAAATATATTGAAGTTCTGCAGTGGGTGACAATTTCTCCTCACCTTTTCTTTCTCCTCTGCAGTTTTCTCTTTGGCCTCCCTGATCTTCTGCTTTTTGTCTTCACTCATCTCAGCGTTTTCGTTCGCTTGCTTCTCCTTGTCAAGAGCTGCTTGCTCCTTCTGACAAGACCTGTGGTATGCAACCCGGACCTTCTCCAACTGTTAGAGACATATCCACATGTGAAATATTAGTATTATTCAAACCAGTCTACATGTCAGAACAGTTAAATATTTGTTTTAGTATAAAAGCAGCAGAACTGAGAGATGCATATGTTACTTCAGCTGTATTTTAGGGCCAGGAATTGTTATCCTGACAGCCAAGAACAATGAGAAACTGAGGCCTCCTACATGTGGATGTCATGACAACTCCTTTGTAATTGTTGGCTTAACTTAAAGCTGTAAATATGAGTAAGAGCTAATAATTTAAAAACTGAAAATAAATAACTGTCAATTAATCTCTCAAAGTGGCTGCCACAGCTAACTGAAACACATATGGTTAGGGTCATCCCTATCACATTTTCATAGACCTACATTTTGGCCTTAACTGTTGGACACAAACATGTCTGTCTGTTATCAAAACTCTCAGAAACAAACACAAAAAACACTCTTACGAAGTTAACAGCAATTGCAGCTATTCACAACACATTATTTGAGCTCTAACATCCATCCATCCATCTGCTTCTTCGTTTCAGGGTAACGGGGGGCACAGTTCGAGGGGCGGGGTACACCCTGGACAGGTTTGAGCTCCAACAGGTTATGCAAAATCTTATGATAGTGTGTGAAATTGTGCATCAGATTATTTTTAATGCTTGACCAAGTTTACAAGTCTGTCACCTCTCATCTTCAAAATAATTTATACTGGGGTGTTAAGTGTCTGAAAAAAGAAGCAGACTTTTTGTTCAGACATATAAGAAAATAACTTTCTATAATACTTCAGCAGATTTCGTTTCACAGTTTGACTCAAGGTTGAAGAATCTGCCAGTCCACATGCTGCATTAGATAAGGTAAATAAAATGTTCAACCACAACATTAAAACTGCTGACTAACTAAACTAACACCATGTTCTGCTGGGATCTTCACTGGATTTATGATACCTACCTAAATTTTACTAAAAACTCTCTCCTCACTCTCTCCTGAGCAACAAAACTCTGGCTATGGGTCTTGCTCCTGCAGCCCAACATACCCTGCCATACCATGAAAAATTTCTCTGATAAAAAAACACAATAAGAAACAGCCCAAAGCCTCAGAAGTCTGCAGATCCCAGTTCACTTAAATCATCCAAACAGTAAAATGTAAAACATAAAATTCTAATTCATGTAATTCATGTAGATCCAGAGGGTCTCCATTTGCAACAAGTTATTCCAGTGCCGACTTAATTTCATGCAGCAATTTTAAAGTTGTGGCTGAACAACAACTTGTTTTTGTTGTTGTTGTTCTTTCAGCTGATCCATGAATTTGGATTTGGCAATTGTTTTACATTGGTTGCCCTTCCTGACGCAACTTGGGCTCAAACCTACAACCTGACCAAATTACTGCTGCCCAACAGCTGACATAAATACTACTAGTCTTTTAAGAATTAGTATTTCAAATTGATAATATAAATTACACATGTGCTTTAAATAAAATTATCAGAGTTTGACTCAAATAACTGTATATAATTTTGCTCATGAAATCAATTAAGGTTGTAAGTTTTCTGGGAATTAGACATGTCTAATTCAGAAGATTAGAAATTCTTAAAGAGGCAGTGTTTTTTTAAAGTGATGTTGTGTCAACTAGTTATCAATAGATCATTATAAGCCTAGACATCAGTCAGAGACAAGAAGTATGAAGAAAAGGGCAGAAGTCTTCCTCCAAGCTAGACTAATGGAGATCCAAAGAGGGTCTGTTTTATATGATTTTTCATATTTATGAAAAAACTCAGAAATGTTGTACCCCTGTGAAGAGCATTAACTAACGTTAGTTTTGAGAAAGAGTTGTTATAGGAATTAAAAAAATACATAAATCATGTTTCTGTTTGGTTGGTTGGCAGAACATCACTTTAAAAATGATCAGACTGTTAAATATGTTTTTTTCAAAATTTTGTCATATTCCCATCTCTGTCATTGCACAAATATCTAAAAAATGACATTTTTGATCTGAACCTTCTGCAGCTTTTTGGACCAGGGTTTCTGCGCTCGTGAAAAACTTGTGTTGCTTTTGTAGCTCTCCCTGAATCCACAGAAGATTTTCTTTGGAAAGGTCTCTTTCTGCCAGGTTTTCACCCGTTCCCCTTCCTCCTCTGTGAGCGACTGAGCGATGGAAGAGTGGAGCGCAGACAAACGTTCCGTGGAGGTGAAAAAACACTGCCATGCCCTCATTAGGGAGCCGTAAAGAGGCCCTGGAGGAGTAAAAAATAGAAAAGGTGAGTCATAGACGCCACCAGATCTTTTTTTTTATTGGGGTGTGTGCAGCTAAAATCGATCCATCATGGACGGGACAATAAAAAAAACCTAAATTTAAAGGTTGACTTTCTCATTAAGCATTAACCCAGATACAAATTTAAACCTAACGAGATAAAACGATCCTAATATTTGAGCTAACTATTATACTTACTAGAGTCCACGATAGCCTTCCACTTGTTGCTCCACTGGCTGAGCTGCTGAGCATACTGTTTTTCCACCTTTGCTCGCTCCATGAAGCAGGCCACGATGTCGTTGCAGGCCTGGAATGACTGCTCAGTTCGGTGCACAGTGCGCACATAGTTTCCAGGCTGCGAGGTAAAAATGCAGAAAGGAGTAACCATGTTTAAGAGCTACACACAAATACTGTTCTGATTTTTTTTTTATGAAAAACTCTACCATCCAGAAGCTCTGTTTCCGAGGGTCCTCGGTGGGTTCTTTGGGGTGGCTCGCCATTGCTGGGAATTTGTCTGTCTTGAAAAGCACATCTTTCTTACTACAGTTGTTAAACTGGTTCAGAGACATAACAAGCAATGCCTGTGATTGACAGGAGGATGAGTCGTGTTATTGTGCAACAGGTTGGACATCTTTTTGGTGTTATGTGCAGAAACATCCTTCTTAACAAAGACAATCCGATCAGTCAGAACTGATCCATGTCCCGCTCAGGTTTTTTGCACAACAACCCAACAGGGATATTATTTACACCAGGCAAAGCACACACACCCTCCAAGACCCCCTCTGCATGAGTGCAAGAACAGTCATTCCAGTGGCAGACTGGAATTCACAGGGGTGGGATCTGCCAGCAGGAATAGAACAGCTGCTCCAGCATTCTTCCTGTTGCTTTCCCAAAATAAACAGCAGAGAAAAGGTCATCTTTCCCCTTTGCTCTGACTAACACAAGGCTTATTAGAAACTAACTGTCTCCAGCCCTGACCCCTCCTGCTGCTCACTTCACAGATCATGACCAGAAGAGTGCAAACAAGTAAGGTTTTATGTAGAATAAAATTCTTTCCACGCCAAATGAAGAGCACTATCTGAGGTAAAATGAAAACAAAAGAGGAGAAAAATGCGCACAAACATGGAAAAGACTTCAGATTCAAGGCCTATTTCTGTCTCCGTGTTGACACATTGCTGGATTGCTTGAAGGAAAGTGACTAAACACACCACAAGACTCAATACTCGTCACAAGGCTGGACTTGACTGAAATGTTTCAGCTTGTGTAAGAACTTTCTTCATGCTTATATGAGCGCATTTTTCCATAAAAATGCCCTCTTTTTCCTGGGAGCTCCTGCAAGCTGGAACCAAATGAAAGCTCCTGCAGGTTCAAACAAAAGTCCCTTTTTTGGTCTTTTTGATGCTGTTGTCCAGAGGTGAGCAAAAGCAAGTTTAAAACAGCAGTTCTGTTCAGTCACACACACAAAAAAACTTCACTCACAAGCTGAGAGAATGAAAAAAAAAGTATATATAATATTAATAAAATAAAGCAGTCATGCCTGGAGTAAACCATAACTTACATTTCTTTCTGAATCACCGGTGATTACTCAAGTGATCACTTGTTACTGTAGTTCAAGGGCTGCTGAGGATTTCTCTCTATGTCTGCCCCCCACCCCAACACATACCCCCACCTCTTTACTCTCTTGCTGACCCACTTTTCCCTTGGCATTTAAAGTACCCCCCCCTCCCACACACACACATGTTGTTGATCTCAAAGTGGGCGTGGGACAATTCAAGCCAGCAAAGGGGAGAAAATAAATAAAAAACAATGAAAAAAAACAATCCAAACATTTGCATGGCAATCGCTCTGATTGGCTTCAGGGAGAAAAACGAAGGAAGAGGAAGAAACTTACCTCTGTCGCTCTCCTCCCACATCCGCTGTAATTCTAGTTTTCAGTCATACCCAGATCTTCTTCCTTTTTCACTTTAACCTCATAATTTGCTTCTCTAAACTCGTCGCTGTGTGCCTTCCTGTCAGGTTGTTTAGCTTTTCTTGCTTTCTGTGACTATCAGCTCACTCTGCTCTGTTATTAGAAAAACAGCTGGAGGAATCCCCCCTTCCTCCCCTCTCCCAGCTTGCCCCTCCTTCTGTTTCTCTCAATATGGTGCTAATGAGATGCTGAACCCTCATTTTGTCAGACAGAGTCATGTCAGGGTGGCATGCGGTCATGTGAGCATATTAGTGAGCGTGTGTGACAGCCGCACCATGTCGGTGACCTGTCAGTCTCTTTGTTGAGGCCTCCTCTCAGCCAACATTGTATTTGAGAGCTTCATACAAGACAGGAGAACAGTGGTGTCGGTCAGAGCTAAAGTTTAATAGTTGCAGTCATTTTCTGTGTCTGATGAGCCGGCAGTGACAGCTCAGTGAAACTCATGGCTCAAAAATCTAGCAGGTATCCATTTGAAGTCATGGTTTTAGGTAACAAGGTAATTATAAGAGCAATATTCTTCTTTTAACATTATTTTTGTCAAGTTCATCTCCTTAGATAATTAATTAGCTCTGTTGGTTTTTATGGTAAATGGTCTGAACTTATATAGTGGTTTATCAAGCCCAATCTGACCCCAAAACGCTTTAAACTTCAGTCATTCACCCATTCACACACTAATGGTGGTAAGCTACATTGTAGCCACAGCTGCCGTGGGGCACACTGACAGAGGCTCATGCACCAGCTCCACCGGACCCTCTGACCACCATCAATAGGTAAGACAGGTGAAGTATCTTGCCCAAGGACATAACAACAGAGATGGCTGGAATGGGGGATTGAACTGGCAACCCTCCAGTTACCGGATGACTCCCCTAACCACTCAGCCACGGAGTGGTTAACTAATTCTCCATTTATGATTAGTATGTCACTCGTGATTTTTTTCTATTCTACTTAAAAAGCCAGGTGAAAATTCCTTTTAGTGGTCTTCTGACAAGGCTTTCAAAAGGTAACCATTGTATTTTCACCTAGAACTGATTCATTTCTGGAGTTAGATCACAGCTATTTAAACTTAGCCAACTCAAAAATGTCTATAATTCAACCTACCTTACATATATTGAGTTAAAGTTTGGTGTAGTAGTAGAGTGTCATGATCTGTGTCTGTGCTTATGATTTATTCTAATTTTCTCTCTTGTCTCTCCGTTTCTTCCTCCTTGGTTGGTTCATTGTGCTGTCTCCCCAGCCTGTTGATGTGTTCATGTTCTTTGTACCAAGTCAAGCCAGTGAGTGTTTTTGAGCTGCCTGTCAGCTGTTTTTTCTTTAAATTAAAGACCTTGTTTTTGTTATTTGAACCTGCCTGTGCTTGGGTTCTTTCCTGCCACACATTCGTAACATAGAGTCATTTCCAACACATACTCTAAACACTATACATTATACAACAGCTTTATTTAAAACTTGGGCTCTACAGGACCTGTTGGCTTCAACCTTTTTATTTATTTTTAGCTAAATGTCTCATAAACCACTGAATGAATTCTAACTAAACTAGCAAAGTAGCCAGTGGCTATAAAACCATAACTAATTAACTACTGGGGTCAATCCAATTAAAGAAGGCCGCCACACTAATCTTAGCCGACACAAAAATGGCTAAAACCAAAAAAGTGAAAATGAGAGATGCTGAGATGGACATTGATGTGATAGTAGTTGAGACCAGTCTTCAACAAACAGTCCATGTGTTAACATGTCGTGTAATAATGCATAAGACATAATGTTATTTACAAGGTTTGACCACAACAGTTATAAGTTTTTCCTTTCCCAACATAAAATGATCTGAGTTTAAAGCTCTGACATAAAAGGCAGTGGTGCACTGCTTCAAGGCAGAGGTTTCCAAACTTTTCAGCTTCAGACACCCAGAATAACAGTAACCTGCTGCCCCTACTATTGCTGGCTGAATGAGCAGACAGACACAGAATGTCTTGTCAGACCTCTCACATGTCCTTTATTTGGACAAAAGCTCCTGCTTTTTTTTTTTTGCCAGAAGCTATCAAGTGCAGACTGAATAATTTAAAAAACCTCTATCAAAATGTTAAACTGCCTAAATGAGTTGTGTAACGTGTCTTTTGGTACTGTTGTACAGGCTGTGCAAAAATGTTTTTTTCAATTTTTTTGTACATTTAAACACTTTCATAAATAGTATATGTGCAGTAGTAGATTGTGTTTATATTGTGTAACTGCTTTAATGATTTTCTTTATGTTCTTTTTTCTTGTGAAGGCAGCCATTGGGAGCACAGAATCCAGAACATATTTCTGCAAAGATGCAAATAGGACAATAATATATTGTACCGTCTTATATCATAATATACACACTGATAATTGGTCATTAAGAATGTGTAAATTAGCCAATAGTCTTTAAATCATCAGTTTGATTGGATGTTTTGATTATTTTATTTTCTCATATCAAGAACCAAAAAAAGGCCGAAGTGATTTCCTGCTTTAAATTAAGTCACCTTCACGTTTTACACCAAAGTGTCTTTGGTCTCAACAACCAAACTCCATCTTATAATAAAGATCTTATTGTTCCATATTTTCCCAAGAGAGCACTTCACTCTCAGACTTCAGGTTTACTTCTGGTTCCTAGAGTTTCTAAAAGTAGAGTGGGAGGCAGAGCTTTCAGTTATCAAGCTCCTCTCTTGTGGAACCAACTTCCAGTTTCTGTCCGTGAGGCTGACACT
>JARVJO010000125.1:7136334-7154212 GCA_031762555.1 Cynodonichthys magdalenae | reverse complement strand
GCATCTTCAGAAGACAAGTTGATAAAATAAATTTAAAAAATCTGTATTGTTCGATACAAGGGTGTATTGAACAGTTCAATACAGATACATGTATTGTTGCACCCCTAATATATATATATATGTATGATGAACCAGTTTGAATCATCTTGAAGCTTTGGTCATCAATAAATCTCACACTAATTTCTATGAACTCATATCTATAATCATATTTAACTGAATGTTGGCAAGGGAAAATTTAGTCACATTGATGCCCTCTTTGATTTTTTCCCCCTCTCAAACTGTATTGTCCAATCATGTTTGATAGCACAAAACAGTCATGGCAACAGCAAAAGATTAACATTTTCACCTTGTATTTTCAGGTATGCCACTATAGGTTCATAACAAACTCTGTTTTTATTATCTGATTTCTTATACATCTACTTTAAAAGCCCTGAATTAATGGACCTTGTTCTTGAAGGCTTAATCAACAGACAGTCAGATGATTTCAAGTCAGTTGACCAAAATTAAAACATTTTGAACCTGCAGTAATTCTGTAACACCATAACCAGGTACTGATGACAACGCCCCTGTCCAGGACTTGAGTCATCATGATGGAGGAATGAAGCTGCTGAGACAGCACATCGTGTGGTTCATATGTATAAATAATCCTATAAAATCAACTCAAAGATGAGTCAGATGACATAAAATACCAGCAACAGAGCAGCTTTAATGAACCCTGTGCACAGCAACACATGTTGTAATGGCTGTTTTTCTTTGCGGAAGTGCTTCTTCACTTTAAGAAAACAAAAATCATTGTGTGGCTTTATCATTTTAAAAAGAAACACTGTCAGTATGCTAACAGACGGCTGGACCAAAACCCAAAAACCTGCCCAACAGGCATCCCAAATGTCAAACAAAAAGATCAACTACAGTTCACTTCCCTAAACTGACCGCCATGCTGGCAAACTGTGTTGAACTAATCCACGTATCGTTTGTTTTTATGCCTTGCAGTCGTGTTTTAGTTTCCTGCAGGAGTGCAGCAATGGGCTGCTTCAAATTAAGCCTTCTCATCCTCTTCCTGCCCGTGAGCCCCAAACATTTACACAATTAACTCACCAAAAACTGATGTGGGAAAACAGTCCCGTCCTCCTGCAAACAATACAGTATACAATCAGTGCAAGGCTGATGCGAGTTGCTGCCAAATGACGCAACTTAAACCCAGCTCTTCAAAACAGAACCATTGTGTGACATGTGTCAGAAGAAATTCAAAGAGATAAACAGAGCCGTAGTTTATTTTAGCATTTATTTAAACACCTTAATTGTAGATCATGTTATCAGTATATACTGTATTTTATTCCAAACAAAATTTATATATATATATAAATTTATATGTTCATATATATATTTATATACCGTTTATCTCTGCAAACTTATGCTCACACTGTATGTAGTCATGTATTATAATAGGCCTAAAATACTCTAAATTCATGGTTTGAAATGCTTTCTACACTACTGCTCAGTCCTTATTCACCTCTGTGTTCTTCTTAAACAAAGCATCAAAGAAACACAGCATGAGTCATAAATTGATGTCCACACAAAGAAAATCTGCATTAAATCATTAAATAATGTCATTTTACTCAGGTTACCACAGAGTGAGCAGTATAGTAAGCATTTACAAACAAACAAAACAAAGAAAAATAAATAAAAATAAAAAAATAAACATCAAAGAATTTGTCCACACCATCTGGAAGACAGAGATTCTTAATTTTAAATACTTAATAGAATAATCTTTTATACTGTATTTTGTTTTCATTGCTGTAATTGTCTTTACATATAGAGCTTTAATTAAATGATGCAGATTTTGTTGTTGTTTTTGCCCCACAGTTGAATCCACTGCAGTGATTAGTTCGGTGTTCAAAAAAAAATAAATCCAACAAGTTCAAACGTATGCAACACAAACAGCAGCTTGAAACTGATCACAGGAGGAATTTTTGTTGAAGGTGGGTTAGAGCATCCCGTTGAGTGGAATATTATGTGGAGTAGTGAAACTTTGTGATTGTCAACTGGTGAGAAAGAAAGAAAAAAAAAACTAAAACAAAAAAGAACATAATAGGTATGTTTTGGGGAAAAACATTATAGAGAGAGAAGGTTTTGGTAAGTAGAAGCACTTAACTAAAAATACATAATCAGACGCACTGACTCACAGAGGCAGAAAGAAGTCAGGCAAAAACAAATAATCTGTAAAAAGCCCTTTTTGATCACTGAATCGATGTGAACGGTCAACATTATGGCATCAAAGGGGATAAATCAATCCCTCCAACCTGAACTATTGCCAAAAACAGCTATAAACCCTTAGAAAAGATGGCGTCAAATGACTTTGTGAACCAGTTCACTTTCAAATGTCTTCTGGTTTCTCGGGAGCATTATGAAGTTTGTTAAAAAAAAAAGAAAAACTTTTTCTAAATATTTTTATGTCTTCATTATACACAATGTGACTTCTGTATATAAATACCCTGACCAGTTTTATCTGAATGATTGCTATCAGCACTTAGTACAAAACAAATGGTTTTACTAATAGTGAATCTCGTTTTTAACACGTAATATATATTTAGAGCTCGCAAAGTACAAACATACAAAGCTTATTGGGGCATCCTTTAGGGGAATATGGCAAATACATATATTTATTTGTATACAAACAATACTATTAACGTCTAGTGATTTTGTTCTATCATCCTTTATAAACAAAACAATTTTCTTCACAGTTTCAATCTGATTTTGGCTCTGGTAATAATTCTCTGATCTGCTTAAAGCTACAAACAGATGTTAGATTGTGCCTTTCATGTCTCTACTTTCAGTAGTCTCTGGTTCAGCAACAATAAATAAAACTATTTGGGCTTTAGCCTTTAAGCAGCAATTTGTCTCTTGGTCTTTAGACTCAGACTAAAGTATTCTCATTACCACTCGACAGCAGATGGTGTGAGAATCCATCTGTCATGGTGTGTAAAAATATGAGCGCAAGCACGGGATTGTTTATTTTTTTACAGCACAAAACAGTGTTAATTAAATTTCCGCCTGTCAAAAGTTTTAAAGTATATATTTTTTACTCGATGAGCATCAATCTTAAGACATTTTCACTTTCTTCAAACCCATTTCACAAATTTTACAACATTAATTTCTACGTTTATAGCAAACTTCCTGCACATATCTACGCCTTAGGGCTTATTTAAACACAACCTGTTGATGTCCACTGTTCTTCTCTTGTAACTCTTCAGTTATAGTTCATCTTTGTCAATTTTATACTCTCCATTTTTTTTGTTCCTTCACTCTCTCAGTCTGTGTCTCGAGGAGAAGTTGTGACATGCAAAGGAGAGGAGAGACGCCTGGGGAGAAAAGGAGGCCAAATCAAAGAATAAGTATGGGTGTGTTTGCAATGATGATAGTTTTGATAAAATGCAGGTTAATAAAGAGAAAAGAAAAACTGATGTTGAGTTAATAAGATAACTTATCAAATTATGTGTAACTAATGGAAGATGGGTATCGTGGAGCTAACTTTGAATGACGATAATGAGACACTTTGACTTTCCTTCACCATCCAGAGCTTCCTTTGGAACCATTTGACCCCATTTGCCACAACATCCTCCAGAGCCTGTTTTTTTTGTCCTCCCTCACCTGTCAGTGAGTTTCTTAAGCGCCCTCTCGATGTTCATTCGATGTCCCACACGTGTCACTCCCAGGTCCAAGAAGTCGTCTTTTGTAAGTGAAGGCAGATGAGATCCATCTATCTCATTGTCTATAAAACGCTCTGTGTGTTCACCCAGATTTAAATAAGCCAACCAGTCGGCCACATCGTATTTTGTCCAGTAGGGTAGAGGTTTGATTGCGAATGGTTTGGCTGGTGGAGGAGGGCTGAGCTGGGGATAGTTCAGACATGAAGGACTGGGAGGTAGATGCAGAGGGGTGGAAGCTCCAGACAGAAAATGAGTGGGGGAGAGAGAGTGTGAGTAAAGTAGGGGATTTGGACTTTGCACGGCAGATGGAGAATACAGTGGAGGAGTTGAAGCATGGTAAGGATCTCCAAGAGGAAGGCCAGGGGATGGAGGAGTGAGGGGGCCAGGAAAGTCAAAGGGGTTGCTGTAGGCAGGTGTAGAGGGAAGGATAGGGAGAGATGAGGGTCTGGGAGGGGTGGGGTTTGGCTGTTCAGTGTTGTAGATGAGAGGGCTAGGAGCCCGCCGCCTGGAAACTGAAGACCGCATCTCCTTAGTAGGGCTGCACTGAAAATCAAAAGTCTGCCTGCGCATCTTAGACCTGTGCTTAGGTGATGTTGGGTATGGGCAGTAGGTTGGAGAATGGGGAGGATGTGAATGTACCGGGGAGGTAGGCATCTGTGGAGAAGGAGATCTGGTCCAGTTGCGCTGAACTGGAGCTTGAGGAGAAGGCGAGACAGAAGGAGTAGCAGAGAGGTTGGGGTTCCGAATCTGTCGATGCTGCGGAGATGAGGTGGGTAGTGGTGAAGTGGAGCGGCCGGTTGGCGGGCTGTGAAAGGCATCGGTGTAATCCGCTGAATATCTGAAAGATACAAAAAGAACCTTAAATTGACATTTCCAACCCACTACTAATAAGCATACAAAGTTCAGTTTTGAAAAATACAAAGTCCAATACAGATTTGGTCATATTAGAATGTACAATTTACAGATTGTATTTAAGCAAATACTTTCTATTTATCCTCAAATTACACTGGCAGCAAAAATATTAAAATTCATATTAAAAAAAACAAAACCTTTTGGCTTAATGCAGAAGCAAAGCAGAACAAAAAAAGATGCTACAAATGCTATGTTTTTACATAAATTGCTCAATTAAAAAAAGTTCTTAAGTTTAGACCATCAATCAACAAACCTGTGCATGGTAGGTGATTTTGATGCATGGCTCCAATCATCCATGCTCCTCATGCTACTCATTTGTTGCAGCTTTGAACTTAGCTCAGTGATGATGCTAGCTTTCACACCAGAGAAAGGGGAAGGAAGTCTGCGACCTTCCAAAACCATACCCCCACTCTGAATTTCACCCTGGTCATGTTCACCACTGTCACCCCAGACCAACGAGTGAGACTCCATGGGCCTCTCTAGGCAAGCAGCTAGGGCGGAACTAAAGCCATCATCCATTTTGGATCGACTCTGCTTGTGCTTCTTTTCATCTATGTGAGTTCTACCAAAACTGGCATCTTCTGGGTTCATTTGTTTCTGCAACTGCAGAGGCGCAGGGTTGACGCTGCTTTGCCGACGTAGTGCTATAGTTGGGCCCCTGCCTTCCACCTCCTTGTAATGGGTCATCTTTGGAAACACGGGGTTTGCCAGTTTGGTGCTGTGCACCTCAAATGCTTGCCCTCCTGAGTAGGTTGTGCAAGGATCCTGATGATGACCACCTTTTACTCCATCTACCCCAACCCCTACTCTGTCCCTTCTCAACCCACTCAGTCCCAGCATTTCTAAATGGTGGTCACTACTACTATGACTGTCCAGCTCCTCAATTCCAGAATCTACCACAGCATCTTGCCAGTCTCCAGCCCTGGATACAACGTTGGTGTGATGAGTGAGGTCAGCAGCTTTACCCCCTGTACTGAGGACACCCCTGGGCCCTGTCACAGCTGTACTGTAATCAGATGACGCTAGAGAGGTTGTAGTGGTTGTGGCAGCTGTGGTTGTGGTCATGGTAGTTGTAGCATAGGTCATGGTGGTTGTAAGAGTGGCTGTGCCTCTGTCCTGGGCTGGAGTTTGAACATTTACTAAGGGGTCATTGGAGCTGCTGTAATAAGGGTGGGAAAGGGACATGGGCTGGGGTCTGTGTACAGATGTGGTGGGCAGAGAAACAATTGAGCTGGTGGTGGCCATGGTGGAAGATGGGGTAAATATTTGCGGGGATGGATAGGAGGGAGAAAGAGCTGACTGTGTAAGGTTGGCCACTTCACTGTCGTAGGAAGTAAGGCTGGAGGCCGCAGAATCACCACCTTGTGAAGTTGGTTGAGGAGCATTTGAGGGCTTGGGAGATGAAACAGGAGGGGGGGCAGCAGAAGCCTGGTGATGACTATAAAGCTGATAATGCTGATGAAACTCCTGCATTCTCTCATTCTTACCATTAGCAAACTGCAGAGGAGGGGGCAATGGATCTGCAAAAACAAACTCTTCATCTGCATCTATTGAAGGAGTTGGGGGAGGTAAAACCATCAGTCCTAGACCACCTGCCCCAGCTCGTGCTTCTCCCATGCTGTCATTGATCTGTGATGGCGCTGTGGGTACAGTGTACTGAGGAATATAGCTGGTGTTGGGAGTGTTTTCCATCTGTAAATAGGAAGGTCTGCGGGGAGCAGGTTGAGCTGGTGGGGGAGGAGGCTGAATGGGTGGTGCAGGTTTGCTGTCATACACCTCCCTTTCCCTCTCTCTGGTGCTTTGTGGGTAATAAGGAGCTGAGAACTGGCTGTTTCTGTCCTCAGAGAAACGAACTCTAAGTCCCTCTCTAGGCCCTCCTCCTTCCTTTTCTCTTTCTATCCTTTCTCCACCCCCTCCCCCCAAACGTAAAATCCTTGGTGATTGTGGCCGACTTAAAGACGCAGGTGAGATGGTCGCAGATGGGGAACCAAGGTGGAGAGAAACTGGAGAATTGTATGCTGATTGTGTTGGGGTTGCAAAAAGCGAAGGAGTTGGGGTTTGAACGGGTGTGGGGAAGGATCCAACTGTAGACAACTGCCGGCCAAACTGTCTGTCTTCTCTGCGAGTCCTGCGATCATCTTTTAAGGCTCGTTCTCTTGCAGCTAGGGCCAGGCCAAGTGGGGATGAGGGATCCAGAACTTTCCCTGTAAGTGGGTTAATGAAAGTAGTGGCAGGCTGGGCACCATACATTGAGGGCGCTGACTTGGGCTGCCCATCCTGACTAAGTATAGGAGAAGAGTACTCTGGAAGGCCAAAGGCTGGGGGCATGCTGCTGGAATAGTTCATGTGGTTGTCTCCAGAAAACATGCCCTCATCTATGGACTTGGATGGTCGAAGTCGAGGGGTAGGTATTTCCATTTGTAAACCTTGTAGAGGCTGAATTTGTGTCCCTAGAGCTCCTCCCACTTCTCCTGCTCCACCTCCTGCTTCTCCTTGGATGTCCTCCTCAGATGATAAAAAGAAAGAGGCACTTTTCCTTCTTATATCTTTTAAACGTTCTCTTTCCTTGCGTGGCCCACCTCCAAATGCTGTACCAAACGTTGGGGTGTATTCCAACTTCTCCAGGTTTTGCTGTGAAGACACAGAAGGTGCCACAGTTGATGAAGGCAAGGAAGTCAACATGGGTGGCTGGGGTGGTGAGGGGGTGAGTGGTGAGGGTAAGCTTGTACTGGAGCTGTCAGGTGCTGCTTCTCTAGAGGGTTGGTCCTCTGCATCCTGGGATTGCTCAGCTTCCATGCTGCTCCCCTGGCTGCTTCGACCACTGCTGCTGGTGGATGGTGCTTTGACGATGATGGTGGGGATGGGGATGGAGCTCTTCTCTTTGGTTGCAGCTCCTTTTCCTCGATGTTGCCTCAGCCCATCTTCCACTTTAGACTGCTTAATCAAAGCTCCGCGACCACCTCGCCTTGCCATTCCCCTTCCAGCCCCTCCACCCTGCTCCCGGTTGGACAAATGTGGAGGAGGATGTTGTTGTGCCTGTTGGGTTTTAGGTTTAGCACTTGTTGGTGGTGTAGCGCTGCTGTAGCCTCGCCTCAGCCCTCCCATCTTGCCACCACCTCTCCGAGGCACCTCTGGCTCTCTGATACAAAGTCCGTCTGATTGCCTGCGGAGGGTGGGGACCATTACCTGCTGGTTCATCCCACTAGATCCTCCCCTATCCCAGGGAGCTTGAGTAGGATGTCCTGGTTGTGAGGGGAACTGGTAGTGCGCTTGAGATATAGGGGGGATTTGCATAACAGGTCCTCGGCCAGTATAAGGACCTGCAGATAAAGGTGGCTCAGGGGCTGATGTGTTAGGGGGTGGGGGGATTTCTTCTGGTCCTGGCACTGAAAGACTGCGGGCCAGCTTCATAGCAGGTGGGTGAAGGTACTGCCGCTCCTCCTCTGTTACACCTGAGCACAAATTCCCAGGCAATAACAAACTTAAAAAAAGAAACATATATATTTATCCTGATAAAACTCTGTTAATGTCAGTTGCAGTTACCAATGGATTTTTGCCGCATCATGACTGCATGCTGAGGACCATGGCCCGGTTGAAAATGAGCTTGGTTGTAGCCAAAAGCGGGCCCTGTTTGGACAATGCTCGCTGATGACTGCTGCTCGTAGGGTTGCTTCAAGTTCAAAAAGAAACGACAAAGCATTTGCACAGATATAATCAAATATCACTTGACATTAAGCAGATTTTGTACACTATAATGCAGAAGAACCAGTCGGTCTTTGTGCCGGTGTAACAGGCACAGAGCATAAATGAATGGAGCCAACCTGACTCACACCTAAACAAATGTTTTCATGTGGGTGGTTCTTTGTCAATCATTTTCTATAAAGTGCAGTGAGGGCACAAGAAAATGCAGAGCTTAAAAAAAAGACCTAAACTCCAAGTTGTCTCATAGAAAGGCAATGCTTTAGCCAGCATTAGTCACTTCCATGACTAAATATGAACTACATCCCAAAGTAGCAGATATAGAAGAGGAGGTTGTGTTTTTTTTTTTGCACTGCAAGAAAGTGAGACATGGCTATTAAACACTGTTAATGTTTTGTGCTAATTATCCATCCAAATATCCAGCTATAACAATGACTATACAGCTACAGAACTACTCTGTCCCAACAGTACCTCATTGGAGATGTTGGGAACAGTACTCTTGCTTCGGTCCCTCTTGCCACCATGACCTCTCTGGCCCTGGTTGTCTGATGTTATGGTGTGTTGAGCAGCAGCCAGTATTTCATCCAGTTTATCTATGACAAAGAAAGAGCATGAACGTAATACAGAGGGAACAAACAATATACACTAAAATATAAACAACATTTTTAAATTTCGTGCCCCCATTTTTGCTTGAGCACCCCATCATAGTATAAAAAACAGTGAAAATAAATTCTTACTTAACGCCATCTGATAAACTGTTCTCTTCTTTTCAGGGCCCTGAGAAGACTCGTAATCTGGAGAAAAAAAAAGCATCAAACAGCCTGACTTGTAATTAAAGCTCAGGGGCTGATATGGGTAATGATAAAATCTGATATTTACCTGCTTTCTTTTTCCACGGTGAGGCAGCTGCTGCATACATAATTCAGGAAACATGGATTAGGTGTTTAGAACGACTAAAAAGTCACATGTATAAAGCAGATGAAAGAGTGAAATACATACGTAGACACATGTGATGGTGTGAATGCTGATGTGATGACAGGGATGGTGATGGGGACAGAAATGATCATGAGAGAAACAAAAATCCATTCTCCCACCTTTTTCCACTGTTAGCAGTCGATTCGGTCCATCAAGAGAAGGGGTAAAATGAAAGAGAAAAGAGAAAGAGAGCTCTTTGTGATGAATAGAACTGAACAAATATCATAAGACACCATGGTACCCCTTTCATATTTTTTAACTTCACTTCTTAATCATCACCTTTTTTTTCTTTTGATAACATCAAAAGTGTAAATGAATAACACCAAAGTGCAAATGACTCAAAAGATCATCTCTAACCAGCTAAGAACAAATTTAATCACACTTTACTGAAGCATTTTCTTGACTCGCATGAACTCTGTTAAAATTTATCACCAGCTGTTGAAGGTGAAGGTGGAGCGATCAGGTTTTTCCTGAGCATGTGTTTGTCTATACTACGTATTAGCAAAATGGATCAGTGTGTGAGTGAAAGGAAATTTTAAGAAAGGAATCAATGAATTAACATTTACAACTGATTAACATTTGCATTCAGTCACATTCAAGATGGCTGCCACAGCTTAACAAACAGAAAAATGTCTAGAACTCAGTCAATTTTCTAAATATTCAGCTGATGTGGTGGTAGCCGCCCATCATCATCACCACATATTTTGTTGACTATTCGTTGTGTCATTGATTTACTTAAAACCTTGGCAATAGTTTTTGGCGTCTGTCTGTTATTACTCATGAACTATAGAATGGATCATATTGAAACTCTCTGGAAGAAATTGTTGGATGTACTTCTACAACTGACTAACTTTAGGTGTCACTCCAATTTAAGATAGCTGCCATAGCTAATCAACCTTAGCCTACACAAAAATGACGATACCTCAGTGAAGTTTACAGATATTGAGCTGAAGTTTGATGTGGTAGTAGCTAGGAGTCATAAACAACACTTGCCCTAAGCTCTAACATATTTCACAAAGAATTGCAACTTTAAATGGGATTGCGTGAAAGGAAGCAGGAGACATGCATTGCTTGAAGGAATGCTAGGCGTGTTTCTCAGGGTGGTTGCTATAAGGCGGTTCAGCTCTTGCCCTATCTGTCATCTTACCCATGTCTTCCAGCTCTGATGTCATTGACTTGGAGCGCAGGGCGATGGCAGGAGGAGTCAGTCTTTTCGTCTGCTGCGGGGCTGCCAAGGGAAGCCAGCCAAATGTTGATTTCATGTTTAGGATTCTTGTGTACATACGCAGTCACCATTGACAACCACATTTCAGCAGGCATTTAGGTCAAAGTAAACACGCAGTCAGCTGCGTCGTCAAAAAAAAAAAAAAACCCACACACTCCTGGGGAATATGGGACTCTTACCTCTCTTCCGAGCAGTGTCCTCGAGCTCAGGGTTACGAGCAACCATCACGACTTTCACCATGAGGCTGTTGCCGCCCTGCCGAATCATGTTGACCACCTGCCGATGACCAACCTTCACCACATTCTGACCGTTCACCTGACAAAAAAAAAAAAGGAGGGAAAGAGGCAGGTAGTTTATTTTTTTTAAGAACAGGAAATCTGCACGTTGTTGAACAGGTGCACTGGCAGTAAAATAAATCACTTATACAAAAGCTCCAGCACCTACATAAGTGACTCATATTAGGCTGAACACCAATTAGAAGTACGTGTCAGCTTAAATAGAGGCTTGACAACCCCCCCCCTTCAGAAGTGACTTTTCAATGCAATGTACAGGAACTTTTAAAAGGTATAAAACTGCCAGAGAGTTACTGCAGCCTCTTACAAACTGAAAATATTATCATATAGATATGATAAATGTCACATACTGTATGTGTATTAACTGCACCACATTCTCTTTACCCTGCTTAGACCCTCTTTTTTTGGTCTATATATTGCCCTCCACAGCCTCATAGGACGAACACTGAGTGTGTGTGGGAAGCAGAGAGCATCACCTAATTTCTACAACAGATGGGGATTATTTTAGTGAACATGAATTTACTAAATAAATGTCTGGATGCATGACCACAAGTGTAAAAATTGTTTAAATTTTGTTAAGATCCAGCACTGAAAGGCAACAGGCAAGCAGTAATATTTTTGCCTGTGTGTTAGTGTTTGCCTGTTAGCAAAAAGTCTCAAACCACTGAACAGATTATAAGGAAACCCTCTGAAAGTAATCCTTGGATGTTCATTTAAGTGATTATCTTTTTTTAATCCTCCTTAAATTCAAATGGCTGCTAAACACAACTGACTTTAAACTCAATCATTTTTACAGATATTGAGCTAAAGTTGGATTTGGTAGTAGGTTAGAGTGATTCACAACACAAACTTTGAGTTCTAACAGATCCAATTATATCACATGGCACAGTGCGTTGTTATTTTCAAGGTTTAATCGATGTAGCTCTACGTCTGTTATTTCTTAAAATGTTCCCTTTTTCAATGACTATGAGCTGCATGCTTTCCTTTAAGAAATGCTACACTTTTATTTATGTCTGTCACTAGCCAGGGTATGGGTGTGAAATCCAATTTACCTCAATGAGGAAATCCCCCATCCTGAGGCCTGCTCTCCATGCCACGCCCCCTTCATCCACAGACTCCAGGTACTGCAGCGCAGGGAAGGCTGGCGTTGGAGTGAACTCCTCTATGGGAGTCTGAGCTGCATGAAGGAACAACCATCAGTGAGCACTGACTACATAAGTGTAGAGTCATTTGAATCTTTAAAAAGAGCTCAGAAATGGGAGAAATACTGGGAGATAAATGCTGCACCATATAAAATTTAAAGAGCATGCTTACCTTTGGCTCCTCTAAGCACAAAGCCAAAGCCTTCATTGTCTTTCTTCTGTAGGAGCACTGTCTTCTCCTTAATGATGTAGTCACTGTGATAGGAAAGTACCATTTAAAAGGAAAAAAAGGGAAGCAGAAAAACAGAGTGAAAAAAAAGACAGAGAGGAAGAGAACTACGTGAATTTTAATGCTAATTTAAATAACAGAAAACATCTTATCCACATGCAAATAACATTTTCTCACTGTGACAAACAGCTATACTGCATCACGTTATGATATCACACTGCAGCAAAAGACAGGTTGGCTTAAGATTACCATAGAAAAGGCGTTGGTTTACAAAGGTTGATGGCAGGGGCACAGTTAAAGCCATAAAGGGAGGAACTGCATGTGAGATGTGAGATGACCAGCTCGAGCTGACAAGCACTGAGGGCCAGGAGGAACGGCACATTAGAAAACGTGCACATACACTGATAATGGAAACTTTCAAATGCACCTAAATCGCTGCATTAGTTTTCACTGCCTCTGGCAGCTTTTGGAAGGATACTGCTTCACCGACTCCTAAGCACCACTACTGGTCATACACAACACTTCAAATTATGTAGAAGATGAAGTCAGACATGCCTCTGATCCCACCCCCACACAAACAGCTCCTTTTTACTCAAAGTCTACAGCCTGAGAGGACATAAGCAGGCAGCAGTCAATGGTGTTGCAATCTTAATAATTATGAGAAGTTAGATTAGTAGCAGAAGAAGGTCCTGTGTTATTTTATTACCCTGTCTGAGATCTTTTAAACCAGGACCTTTTCCTCTAGTTAAATGGACTCCACACAGTCACACAAAGCTTCAGCTCATAACTCACCACTGGACTTGACTTTCCAACAATGTCAATTTATCTTGACTAAGTTATAAAGCCTGAGGTTCCAAGAGGAAAGAATTCCAGATATTTCTTTCATAAACAGCTCATATCTCTGCATTAGTTTGTTCCCATTGATTTAACTCAAACTAATATCACATCAAAATATTTGATTTCATGCAAAAAGGCTGTATTTGAAAGTTAAAAGGTTAAATGCTTCTCTAATACAAATTCAAACTGCTAGCGGTTCTAGGGGCTGGCACAAAGTGGCTGCTGCCACTGGAAAAATATCTTGCCACCTCTTTTGCCATCACTATTTACTGGTCAATATATATATATATATATATATGGACATTTTGCACAATGTTGAAAGTCAAAGACATCTCCACAGAACTTTAATCTCTATTCTTACTCACTGATTATGAATTTGCACTTGCTTGAATTTTAAAATGGATTTACCTGCCAACTTGGACATTTAGAAATGATTTCAAGGCCTCCCAATTGTCAAAATAATGGTCTGAATATGAGTTATCATTGAATCTGATGAAAACAGGAAAATGTTGACAAATAGCAAACAGTTAAGTGTTGATAGATAACTCGGTTGAATAAATTTAAGTAAAAAAAGTAAACTTTCTTGTCACAATAACTTATGTTAGAACTTCTTGCCCCATTTTGCCACTTCTTCTATCGCTGATCTGCCCTAGATTCATCACTGGGAGGCAGTGAGTTGGTATTTAAAAATAATTAAAAATCAGAGGAAGATTTAAATTTGTTACTCATGGTACGGTTGCACACAAATTTTGCCTTTTCAGCAACAACCCTTCAAACCAAATAGTGGCACCATATAGATGGTATATATTGTATAAACATCCCCACCTTGTATTGTTGCTGAGAGTAACCCAGCAGGTTCTGGTTTAAGGGAAGCCATGCTGTATTTTGTAACCATAGTCTGTGCACTAATGATTTTGAGCTTTAAGTCCCACCTCTCTCAGCATGAAAGAACTTAATACAACTTAATTTATAGGAAAAAATATTTTTTGAACACACAGCAACAAGGTAAGAACTGTCTAAATCAATGAGAATCAACACCTGAAAAAAATGATCTAAGGGTAATTTCCTGGTGTTGGGCTTAAAACTTCTATCATTCTGCCAGGAAATTTGGTTTCATTCTGACTTCAGCTTCCTGGTTCCGGTCATAAGTCTAAATATATTCAGTGTATGAATGGAGTTTTATAACATAAAGTTAAATGCCACTTTTTTGATAATCCTACCAGTAAGGTCCGCAGTGTAGTATGCAACTACATGGTCAACAATAAAATGCCAGCTTTCATTCAGTTTTATTACATGCCTGTAGGGTTATATTACTCCAACTCCCTTCTGCGTTCAACTCTGAACAGCCTACTGGTATCAAAAGACAAGAATAGAACATTATGATGATCCACGCATGCCTACAGAACAAATTCTGGCAATGCAAACGGAAAAGATTTTGGCAGTTCAATTTCAGAGGCACAGCAGAGTCATGAGAGCATCGGCCTGCAAAGCCTGAAGACCCAGACTTCGACGCTGAGCCTGTAACTTTAGCACTGAACAGACGATCTCTGGTTTCCTTCACTGAGGTCCGTTTCTCGTGTGTTCTCCATCAACATTACTGTTTCGCCAACGCTCAGCCGCCTTCCAGCCATCTGCTCCTCACACCTCGGTCCTTTTTCTCTCACCCTGTCCTCCATCATGCTTTCCTTCTCTGAGGATCAAAGTAACACAGAGTGGGTGGACGGATCCACCGGGGCTCTTTATCCGTCCATTTGTTGGTCCCCCGAGGGGTTGTTCTAAGTGGCATTGCAGGTTCATGGTGAAACACCTGATTTCCTTAAAGCTGTTCCACTCATGTGTCCCTACAGTGAAGCTCAAGACCAAACAGGGACCGCAAAAAAGCACAAGTGTCTCTGGTTAATCTCTTCCTCCTACTGGATTATGTTCTCTGTGAACTGGCCGCAATGAAGCTGGAGACTGGAGTTATTGTGTACCCTCCTGAGTCATCCTCTCTTCTATTCATAATCACTGGGAGAAAAAAAAAGGCGGCATTTTAACCATTCACTTGCTGAATGAACAAACAGACGGATCGGCTATGCGGGGGCATTACCGACACACAATAAGTGAAGCAGTTGACAGATGTTACCGACTCACACAGGAGAGACACTCCCACAACAAGCACTGGATGACCTAAAGCACATATTTTATTCAGTGGACAAAGTTACATAGGCTTATAAATGCATGCAGACACAAAGATGTACAGTATTTCAAATTAAAGGAACAGATAAATAACGCTCCATTTGCTTCTTCTCCACAGTCAAACCACACATTGTTTTTAGTGATGGGTAAAAACAAAAACTAAAAATGAATGCTTTGTTGTCAAAAGAACGGGCATTTTAATGGGAAAATAGCTGAGGAAAGAAATTATGACTCAAAGAATGAAATACACCCACACTGTCTGACTGAGATGCATCAATATGGGCTTTCTTTCATGCAATAACACATACACAAACACACACACACACACACAGCAGTAAGAAAACAGAATGAAGGCAGAGAAATAATAAACATGCTGCAGAGACAGACTCCATTCAGTTGCCGTTCCATCCTACAGAGATACACATGCACATGAAAAACGCAGATTTTTTTAGACCCACGCACGCATCCACACACACTCAGGGACGCACACACATAGCTTGTTAGTCTGGCTTTGAAAAAGGCACGGCCTCTCAATAGCATCATCTACCTCTCCCCTCTCTCCATTGTCCTCTCCTCACATCCATAGCCAGCCAATGAATGAGGAAACAGCCGCTACCTGTAAATGAACCACACGCTCCTGTTTCTGGGGCCCAGTGATGGCCACGAAGAAGAGAGGGAGAGAGAGAAATCTCTCTCTCCGCATCCCCCCATTGCCATGTCCCCCCCTCCTCTCTCTCTCTCTCTTTCGCACACGCTCTCCACCACCTTCTCCTCCTCCTCCCCGTCTTCCAGCGAGAGCTCAGCCGAAGAGAGCATGAGCGAGAGAGAGAGTGTGTGACAGTCTGCAACCCGCGTACTTCGGACAAGAGAAAGATAATGCGAGAAAAGGATGGAGAGAAAGGAAGTTTATCGCAACAATGAAATAAAATGTGTGTGAGCGTGTTTGGTTGCAACACTGGCGATGGAGATTTGAGAGAGTGTGTGTTGGGGATGCTGGGGGATGGGTGTTCATGCATATGAGCTCTTGCGATGTGCACATCCACGAACTGGCATGTCATGTTCTGTCACAGCTGATTTCCACCCTGATTTTACTCACACACACACATTTGCCAACTTTCCTCTCCATCCATCCTCTCCCTCCAAACAGAGCTGCCATCGCCACACTCGGTCTATTGAGCACTCGTTCCTCTCTCTATATACGGTATCTTTGTGAAATAGTCATTGACATTCTCCAAAACGCCAGGCAGCACAGGAAAACATGCTCGTGATCACCATGCTCCCAAATGAGCACCGCTTTCACAGTTAAAAGGTCTAGCACCCTTGAAAAACTTAAAAATAAATAAAATGCATATCACCCGTCGCTTTTCATGCCAGAGTTTCAGATAATTTAATGTTAAGAAAAGACAAACTTACAAGTATTTTTGTTGAACCTTGAAAATAATCTGTATTCTCATGAAATACTGTGAGATCTTGCTTTTGCTCAGCAGCTCAAAATATGCAAAATCCTGCAAGTTACAGTATTTTATTTGATTAAGTTCTAGCAAAATTTGTGTTTTCTAAGGTCAGTTAGCTGTGTCAGCCATCATGAATTGGGTTGGCAAAAGTTTATCACTTATAGATGTGTATTCAATGATTACTTTCTGAGAGGCTCATTAAAATCCACTAAGTTGTTCATGTTATTTATTTATTTTTTTTTGACAATGCTCCAGATAAACCAAGACACCAACACAGGCAAAAAGATCATCACAGCTTTCCACTCGGCAGCAGGGGATAGTTTGACTCAGCCAACTTCAGCAAAGGTGCTGTAACCTGTGTTTGGTACTTCAGCTTGGAGCACGTGCACAGATGCATTAAAGTCACTGAAATCATTGCAGCACAATGTCAACTGCAAAACCACAGCAACTGTTGAGTCCTCCTCACTGGTCCTAAGGATCTAATGAGCACTTCAGCCTTCTCATGGGGATGATGTACACACACAAATTTCATGTGGACTTGGCATTGCCAAGTCTCCCATTTACTAGTCATTTATGTAGCCTAAACCTGACCCCTTACCCTAGCCTAAACTCAGTTCATACCTTAGCGCTAACCCCTGTCCCACCAAAGATATTTCCCCTGATGGGGACCGGGCTTTTGTCCCCATTAGGAACAATGGGTCCTCAACGGGCTGTGTGTGTACAAGGAAATGGCCAAAAACTGTCCCCACCAGATAACAAAAACATGTACACACACACACACACACACACTCTAATCTAGATGCATAGCTTTGTAACACTCATCACAGCATCGCAAAGCTTCCACATATGAGAGGAGAAAAAACTTCCCTCTAAACCTTTTGTTACAACATGTCGTGTTACTAAGAGTGAAGCCACAGGTAAAAGTATCACAGAGACAAGTCTGTTTGTGTGGTGGAGTCAAAAGGGACACAGCTGAAAATGACATGGCTGCTCGCTTTTCTCTCAGACAGTGACGTGTTCACAACAATAGAGAAAAATACTGCTCAGGATCTGCTGAAAACAAACACATACATCACACAGGAAGGCTTAAAGGCACAATGGATGAGAACACACACACACACACACACGCACACACACGCACACACACACGCACACACGCAGTCTGGTACAGCTATCTTTATGGGGACCTTGCATTGACTTCTATTATTTTTTACAGCCTAACCCTGA
>JARVJO010000125.1:7082602-7105359 GCA_031762555.1 Cynodonichthys magdalenae | reverse complement strand
ATATATACGAAATGTGCACATTTTGACAGCCATGTTAGTTTTCTTCTCACACAATGTTGTCTTTTGGGTCTGTACCTCTCTGTGGGCTGGCAGCTTCTCTGCAGCAGGGATGTGGAAATTACCGTAAATGCTATAAAAGCTGCGCTGCATAAAATAAGTTTCTGTAAATCACAGGACAATTGCACCACTTAAAATAGTTTACTGTCAATGCAACTCTTCTGGACAGAGATCTCTTAAGGTCGTTCCTGGGATCTGTTGGAGACACTTTTCCAGTTTGGGGGTCACAGCAAATGCTCTAAAATCAACTCTAAAATTAAAATGTTAATAATTTGATGCTTCAGTCATTTCAGGTAATGTGTTAACAGGAACACAGTGTCTAAATCATACACAGTTGGTGGGAACTACTTTTTCTTCCACCTGTGGCACATGCTCATTCACTTGGTTTGTAGATGTTACATGTTCAGATTTTCATACAGTACATGTATATTAAGATGCACATTTTCATTTTTATAGTAGTTCTAGTTAATCAAACAATTTATTTAATGGCTTTAATATTTTACATTTTTATTGTTTAAAACACCCTTTTCATATATTTTGTATGATTGTGTCCTCTGGTTTTCTGTGGTATTAGCTCGGCTGTATTGTAAATGAGGATGCTACAGTTTAAAATGAAAAAATGAATTGTTCTGATGTCTTGTATTCTTTATGAAGCGATGATTTAAATACAGTTTTTTTAGATTTACCAGACATGTTAGGTATATTTGCACAAAGTATCAGTATCGGATCAGTATTGCTGATAGTATTACTTGGTATCAGATTTGGAAAAGAAACTTGTGGTATCGAACATCACTACTTTCTGATGTTACTTGGGATCATCACTGCCTTCATCTGCTTGTCAACAACACAATGTCCAGGTATTTGCATAGAGTTCTGTGGTTATTTGGAAGCACAAACAGCAGCAGTAGCAGTTAGCTGTAACACTTCTGGCAGAAATTTCTTACATTGTCCAGAATAATATAAGTTGACATTCGTCTTAAGGTTTATAAAATAGCATTTGCATAAACCATTCTGACAGTTTGGACATAGGAATTGTTTTATGGCAGCACTTTGAAACTGGTTTCACTCAGACTAGCTGCTAGTTTACAAGTCTGGTTAGAATGAAATCTACTTCTGTAAAACGAGACTGTTCAAAGAAAGTTCTAATTATTTTTTCCTGCAAAACCTCACTTTCAAAGATCTGAACTATCACTTTAATTTTGCTGACAGGTCACAGCACCTAATTGATCCTGTACTTATTCAAAGATTCTGGCTTTTCCCTGAGCGTGGAGTGTTAAATGCTCTTATTGAACATGAGCTGATGCTTTTTAATCAGCTGCATGTGAGGCTAATCAAAGAAACCATAACCCTTTTAATCACTCAATAAGTGGATTATTAAATTAATTACTCCCAGCTCTGTAACACTTAATTTCCTGGTTTGTTCATCTGTGTTCCAGCTTGATCCTTCCTGCCACCACTTAAACATGGACTTGATTGTTCAGAATAAAAAGAGTTTGTCTCACAAGTAAAACTCACCTGAGGGCCTGAGCTCATGCACAGCTGGATACGCAGATTCTGTTAGACTTTAAGTGAACCGCTTAACTGAATTCGGAAAGTGAAAAAAAATGTCTGTCAGTAGTCAGTCTAGTCATTCTGGGCTTGGCTTGCAGTCTCCAGTTGATCAAAGTGGGCTATTTGGATTTAACTGGGTCAGGTTGAATGTGCACTGAGGGCTTTGATTGGTCTAAACTGGGCTGGGAGACCTCAATGCAACACAGACTCAGGAGTGAAGTTCCCCCTGTTCTATATTAGAGTCCATGGCCTTCCAATAAACACTGAGAAGGTAAACAAAATATCTTCTGCGACTAGAAAGAAAATAAACAATTACAATTTTACTTTTTTTTTTTCCTTTTTGGGCTTCGTGTCGGATGTTTACTCTCTAATCTGAGGAAAAGTTCCATGATTTTATCAAAAATACCAAATTTCAAAGTGGGCTTCTTCGCCCAATGTTAGAGACTTTAGCACAAAATAAAATTAAAATCCAAACTTTTGTTTTTTTTGTGGTGATTCTAGATGTTTTCAAGTAAGGAAAACCAATTCATGAACCTGTTTGTGGATACCGTTTAGTGCTGTCTATTGGCGATGATGCACAATGGTTTGGGGGAGTGTTTGTGGGCAACTGAAAGTGAAGTCAGTGATTGACAGATTCTGAGATTTTAAAGATTTGACTCTTGCGCAGCTTAAAATATTTCTTTTAGTTTGTAATTTATACCAACTTCTAATCAAAAAAATTTTTATGCTGCCAAAATGTGATTAATGCTTAAAATAGCAATCTGGAGATACAAAATAGAGGTAAGGTTATACTGGATTAATGTTTTATTGCAATAATTTTACTATAAATATTAGGAGTGGTAAACTTTTACTATGTCACAAATGGATTCTGATTTTTTGGGCCTCGATTTGATTCAAAATTGATTTTTGATTCAAAACTGATAATGTGAGCCCCTTTGTCTTATTCCCAAAGTGCTTCGTCTTCCTTTTCCTAACCTTGCACACAGTGCAAGATACTAAAACTGTACTATAATACTTGACCTGTACTATTATACTAGACCTGTACTTTAATGATAGACCTGTACGATAATACTAGACCTGTGCTATGATATTAGACCTGTGCGATAATACTAAAACTGTATCAAAACACTAGACCTGTTCTATGCTACTAACTGTACTATAATACTTGACCTGTACTATGGTACTAGACCTGTATTTTGATACTAAATATGCACTCGAATTCTAGACATGTACTATGACACTAAACATGTACTATAATACTAGCCCTGTAAAATAATACTAGACCTGTACTATGATACTAAACCTGCACCATAATTCTATACCTATACTATGATACTAAACCTGTACTATAATTCTAGATCTGTACTAGACTGAACATGCACTATAATACTAGACAAGTAATATTATACTAGACATGTACTATGATACTAAACCTCTGATCCTGTATATACCAATGTTGTAGGTTATTTTTTGTTTTGCTTAGATCATTTCAAAAATAGGTTGGATATTTGGGCAGTAGCTTTTGATGCTTTGATATTTCTTCAGAAGTTTTTTAATATTCCTTATGTTCTTTTGGAAGTTTAAGGCTATTCTCTCCATCAGTGTGGATACCCATGGTGGTCAACTGATGCTGATGTAACTGTGTGTGATTTTTCTGAATGACACCACATCTCTGGCTCCTCATTTGCTGCAGTGCTGCACAAATCAGTACTGTTAAATTCCCTGTGACCTCCTTTTATTAGAAATTTGACGGAGGTCAACGTGTCCAAATAATCAGACATGAATCTAATTTCACAGCTGTGGTCCCTGTTCTCTTTGTTGATCTTGTATAACAAACACTTCAGCACATGAAATGACAGAAAGTGCATTAAAACGTCATTAACACAGAAAGCACATTAAAATGTCATTATCACAGAGAGTTCAAAGGCATTCATGCAGCAGGTTACCTTTGGTTTTACAACAGAAGATAAAAAAAGGGCAAACCCTGAACTGAGCTTTTTTTCTAATAAAGCAGGACTTTTTATTAATTAACACGTTCAGAGATACCTACTGAAACATTTCAGGCCAGAAATACAAAAAGAACAACAATAAACAAACTCAGTCAGACGTACAGAGATGAAAACAACTTTAAGGCTTTTATGGTCATGTTGAAACAGCCACAGACAGACCATCTATCAGTGACAGTTTCACTTACCTTCCATGTCCCGTGACTTAAAGGTAACGCTGAGAGACAAAAGTCAACAAGTCTCTAATAAATCTTGTTAGACATGGCTGACACAGGAGGACCATGTTGCTGCCCATCAGTCTTATATTACAGTTTGTCTACTGTCCATTTAAAGATCTAACTGCTTCAACAGACAGGAAAACCTTGCATTTTACCATTAAACCTCACTACTGTAAACATTAAATTAAGGTTTTTGTGATAAACTATGTCCTAAAATAAGAAGTGGGACAAAAAGGAAAAGAGCAAAGTGAGGTAAAGCTTCAGATCATAGATGGATTTTTAAAATGTATTGCTCCTCTTTATCAAAGGGACATTTCAGACATTCTGAAGTGGGGTTCTGAGGAAAAGGGGTAAATAAATAAGAGTTTACCTATTATAGGTAGTTCTGCGAGCCGCCTCAGGGTTGAATTTTATAATATGTTCAAATGCTATTTTATAAACCTTTACAGAGTCATCGCATTTGCTTATTGTAGCACTTCCATGGCAACCTTGTCAGATCTACCATGAAACACATCAACAAGCTTATAAGTTATTTACAACCTCAATTCTAATTATGTTGGGACGTTGTGTAACAAATTATTAAAAGCAGAATATGAAGATTTGCAAATTGTTTTCAACCTATATTCAATTGAGTAAACTATAAAGACAAGATATTTAATGTTCAAATGAATAGACTTTGTTGTTTTGCAAATATTCTCTCATTTTGAATTTGATGCCTGCAACACGTTCCAAAACAGCTGGGACAGGGCTTGTTTACCACTGTGTTACATCACCTTTCCTCTGAACACTCAAGAAGAGTTTAAGAACTGAGAACACTAATCGTTGAAGCTTTGTAGGTGGAATTTTTTCCCACTCTTGCTTGACTCAACAGTCCTGGGTCTCTGTTGTTGGATATTGCTCTTCATAATGCTCCACACATTTTCAATGGGAGACAGGTCTGGACTGCAGGCAGGCCAGTGTAGTACCTGCACTGCACTCTTTTACTATAAAGTCACGCTGTTGTAACACGTGCAGAATGTGACCTGGCATTGTCTTGCTGAAATAAGCAGGACGTCTGTGAAAAAGATGTGGCTTGAATGGCAGCAGATGTTGCTCCAAAACCTGTATGTAACTTTCAGCATTAATGGAGTCTTCATAGATGTGACAGTTAGCCATGCCATAGGCACTAATACACCCCCATACCATCAGAGAGGCTGGCTTTTGAACTTTGTGCTGAGAACAATCCAGACAGTCTTTTTCCTCTTTGGCCCGGGGGACACAACGTCCATGATTTCCAAAAACAATTTAAAACTCATCAGACCACAGGACACTTTTCCACTTCGTATCAGTCCATCTCAGATGAGCTCAGGCCCAGAGAAGCTGGTGTTGTTTCTGGGTGTTGTTGATACCTGGCTTTGGCTTTGCATGGAGTTTTAACTTGTACTTGTAGATGTAAAGACAAACTGTGTTCACTGATGATGGTTTTCTCAAGAGTTCCTGAGCCCATGTGATAATATCTGTTACAGAATGATGTTTTCTTTTAATGCAGCGCCTCCTGAGGGATCAAAGGTCACGGGCATTCAATATCGGTTTTCGGTCTTGCCACTTACTTTATCCAGATCCTCTGAATCTTTTGATATTATGGACTGTAGATGAAGAAATCCTTAATTTTATTGCAATTTTACGTTGAGAAAAATTATTCTTAAGCTGTTGGACTATTTGCTCACCCAGTTGTTCACAAAGTAGTGAACCTCGCCCCATCCTTGCTTGTGAATGACTGAGCTTTTCAGGGATGCTCCCGAAATACCTAATCATGACACTCACCTGTTTCCAATTAAACTGGACGAATGCTTTAAGCAGGTGTTTTTTTAAGAACCAAGTCTTTTGTTGGCTCTGTTCCAGCTTTTTTGGAACGTGTTGCAGGCATCAAATTCAAAATTAATGAATATTTAAAAATAAAAAAAAGTTTATCTGGTAAAACATTACACATCTTGTCTTTGTAGTGTGTTCATTTGAATATATGTTGAAAAGGATTTGCAAATCATTATATTGGGTTTTATTTTTGTTTTACACAGCGTCCCACTTTCATTGGAATTGTAGGATGTAAACTCTTTTTCTCCAAACTGAGACTGTTCAAATTATATCTTATTGACAAAAGGTACAAAATGAATAGTTTGTTGTCCTGCTTTTACTTTTCTGTGCATTTTTGCAACCCACCCCTTCAAACTTTGTAATATTAATACCACAAAAGTATCTATATGCAATCTTCACATTTCAAACTGTTCAGCTTATTGAATGAATGCTTTGCCACTTTTACCTAATGTTTGCTACTTTTAGCTAGCCTTTAGCTACTTTTAGCTTCTAGTTAGCATTATGCTTAATTTAGTTCTTAGCTAGTGTTCTGCTTCCTTTAGCTTTACCAACTAACTTTCTTCTATGTTAGCAAATTTCAGCAAAGTCATTGAACACTCACTGCATTTTTGCAGAAAATGCTATTTTTTATTGTTATTATAACTTCTTTTTTCCAAACCCCTTTTTTCCAAAATGGTTGAAATATCCCTTAAGAACGTATTTTCTTGGGCAACAAAATTAGTTTTTCCAGTCCAGAATGATGCAGATATTGCACAGATAAATGAAAAGTAGAATTAAATGGGGACTTCCTTTTGAAATGTTTTACTTTGAAATATCATGTGTTTGTACCTGTTCTTGATCGGATCTGACGTGACCCTGAAATGATCAAAGAAAAAGAAAGTGGAGGTCGCTGAGCTGAAACGTTTTCATTAAAACATCAAAACTGGGATATGTGTGTCAGCTTGCTCAGTTCTTGTTCTTCAGAGAAGTAAAATATATTAGTGTAGTTGTGTTGAGAACTTCAAACGTTTCAGTTCTCTCCAAAGTCGTGAACTATTCTTGCTTCTTACACTTAAGGCTATCAGCATCCCCCCCAGGGAAACACTTTCCATATGTAATAATGCAAAACCCGCACAGTCAGGAGGGAGCAGTTCTATAAATAAACATTTTAAACTATATAACTCTGTCACTTTCATAAACAAGTGAAAAGCTTATTAGAAATCATACAGACTGAGTAACATTTGTTTAAAGAAGTATTTACCTAAACGTTGTTTCCTTTTTCAAAAGGACCACATATAAGGATGTTATCTCTTTTCTGTACATTTTGCTGTGTTCTTCATAAATTACAGCCTCACATATACTCAGTTTTTTGCTTATAAATCAGTTTCTCACAGCTCCATACAGTCAAATCCCATTTTAAAGATTCCCGTGGGACTAATTTGTGGAATATTTTTTGTTGGTTTTGCATCTTTTCCTCATGACTACAGTAGCAGTTTGCAGCTAATAGAGTCAGTCCGAGTCCTCCTTCAGCAGCGAGCTGTCACAGGAGATATTCCCCTGGCATGTCTGTCTTGTATGTCCCACTCTGCATCTACACCGAGCCCTGGAGGACCGGTGGACCTCGTACAGTAGAGCTGTCACATCTGCAGCTCTGACCTGCTTGTTTACCGACTCCTGCTGTGAAAAAAAGAGAATCAAGAACAGGACCGGGCAGGAAGGATCAGCTCGAGACATGACAGACTGTGAGACCACAGCGGAGGTGAAAACAGACTTGCATCTCTGTTGACACATCATGAGGCCCCATTTCTGAGCGGTTTCCCCACATCACATTATTTGTCTGTTCCTCTATGGCAAATTTTGATCTGCTTGTTCCATTATGATCAATTCTTCTGAGAAAGCCATTGATCTTTGGGTCTACTTTGCTCTAAATTGCCCAGTTTGTTTGTTTTCTCCACCTTTTTTTTCCCCCAAAATTAATTCCCAACGGTACAATTCTCTAGAAAAGCAGACTTTTCCAGCCACTGTTGCTTTAAAAATATGTTGGGCAGGTCTTAAGAAACTCAGTCAATTATGTTTTGCTGGATGAAAGAGCTCAGAGCATGGACACAAAAACTAATACCCTGTTTGCTTCTTTTTTTTCCACCCCCCAAGTCAGGCCTAAACTGGGTTGTGTGTGAGTGCAAGGTTTTTCTCTTGGGGAGCTTTGAGAGGTTTCCACCTTTTCTCTCCATCAGCTGGCGACATAAACGCTCCGATCAGGCAACACTTTTTGGCAAGTCACAGCTGAAGATGTGTGTGAAATGAGGGTGTTGATGAATTTCCATTAGATTCGTCTCACCTTTTCCATTTCTGCACTATTTTTCACTTCGAGCTCCTGCAAGTCGACTCTTTAACTGAGTTGTATTCATAGAGAAATCAGAAATGTGAAGCCTTTTTTCTTCTTCTCAAACACCCTTTTTTATTACAAGAATCATTTCCTTTGTTTCACCCTGTGTCTCTCTGTCAAACAGCAGGTCATAGCCTACTTTAAGAAGCACTTGCACAAAAGGGAAAAGTACAATTATGGGTCATAATGAACATGGAGTAATCTGCACGAAACAGTGTTCTAAACTAGTCTCAGGGGGTTTAATTATGGCTAAACATCAAAATCAGGCTAATGTTCCCCCCTCAGCTTCACCGACTGGTCCAGTAGACTGGTAGTTTGCTTTCAACAGTGGAGCAGCTCTGGAGTAAAAATACAACATTAATACAGAGTTTTCTGATCATTCCTCCTTGTCCCACTTTGTTCTTCCTCCACACCTAAGTACATAAAACATGTAAAAAAGAGCTCAGAGGACGTGCAGCCCTTTGATTCAGTTTCAGAATCGTCTGCTTTTGATAATTTCTTCCTTCTCTGAACTTCTCTCTAAGCTTCCAGTGCTGCCTTAATTTTACTTTTATTGTGAAATACAGACATCTTTCGGTTAACTCCAACTAAAACATGACTATCAGTACACAAATAAAAGTAATTACCTTTCAGTCTGCAGTTCGGTCAGTGTTGCTCCCTTTCATGTCCGCAGTGACCTCTTTGATAAACCAGACGAAAAAAAGAAAAAAGAAAAAAAGAAATTATTTAAAAAGAGTGAGGAGCAGGATTTTAAAAACTGACTGATCCAGTTGGGAAAATGCAGATTAGGATATTTTAGAAAAGCTTTTTTATGTTTTTTTTTTCCCTGTTTCAGAGTCACATTTTCGTGCCTACAGAGAGGCAGCCAGAGCTACCGGATTGTGCAGCATCTCTTTCTGTTTGTTCCTCCAGCTCCTCGATGCCCTGGTGGAGCTACTCTCTCTTTCTCCCTCTCTCCCTCCATCCAGACTCTCTCCCTGCCTCACTTCAGCTGTTAGACTGATCCCTCAGCTTCGCTCTCTTTACTCTTCGTGTGCACACTTTTCATCATTCATCTGCCACTTTCCATCCTATCCTGTATTATTTTTTCTTGCACCCAGAGTTCTTTGTTTCAATTATCTCCAATTTTCTTCATTACTCGCTTCAAACTCTTCCTTTCCCCTCTCCCACTGCGTCACAGCAGTTTCTCGCTCATTATTTTAGCCACTCATCAATCAAATGCTCTTGTCCTCTGATGTGATACCCAACTTTTCACTGGCATGTGCGCGCGAGCACACACACACACACACACACACACACACACACACACACACACACCCACATGGCTGTGTCCACCTATACATATTAGGACATTCCTTTGACTTCCATTAATTTCTACAGCCTAACCCTGATCCCCTATCCTAAAATTAACCTCACAGGTACATACCTGATCCTAAACTTAACCTAAACTCAATTCACACTTTGGTCCTAAACCAAATCCCACCAACGGGATTTAAACTAAACGGGGACTCAGCTTAGGTCCCCATATGTACCAGTTGTTTCCACATATAGATGTTTTGTCTTAAAATGGTCCTCATATGTCACAAAAACCCATCCACACACACGCACACACCCTTGTACTTGCAACAAACTGAGAACATTGTATTGACTTCTTTTCTTTTTTGTTACTGGATTTATGACTTTTTCCTTAACCTTAATCAGAACTTAATTCAAATCATCTCTAAACCTAACTAGTAGAGTGCAGTAGAACAGCAAAAAAAGCGAGGACCAGGAAAATGTACCCACTTCCCAAAAATGTCCCCACTTTGTTGGTCAAAAACATATGATGGGGCTCACTCTGTAGCAGAAACAAGTATACACACACACACACACAGGCAGGCAGAGGGATCTGGCTCCTCCATGGTTACAATTGTCTCTTTGATGCTTCCATCATGAGAAAAACATGATTGGACCATTTCCACAAATTTGTTTTCGAGTAGTAAATTAAAGGCCTAACATTCCTTGAAGGAATGTATATCGCAAATCCAAAATTATATTGTGGATGTTTTGGTCAAACTGTGTAAATAGGGTGATTTTATGCAATATTGTGAAATCTCATTGAGTTTGTTAGCAGAGTAGGTGGTGAGGATGACTTCCAGCCACCCAATGATAGACCAATAGATGGAAATATGGCCATTTTTGTGTTGGCTGAGGTTGATCACTTGAAGGGGCAATCTTATTCAGGTTAACTCAAAAAGTGAAACAGTTTTAGTGGTTACTACCCAGGAGTTTCATAAAACACCGTCCTGTCGTTCATGAGATATTTTGCTAACAGACAAACACACTCACTTAATCAAGGTTGAGATAAAAAGTATGACAGGTTGTCCTCATATGCCGTTTGATTTAAAATATTTGTATACTGCTACATCTTATTTAATTACATCATTTTGTTGTGAATTATTCTTTTGTTAATATTTCTCGGGTGGGACTGTTGCCTGAATCCTCACACACCATCCATTTTAATTGATCGTCTTGAAAATTTGAATCGGAAAGTCTTGCTTTAAAAGTGTTCGAATTTCTCAGGTTTTGTTCGTTTACAGCCTTAAAAAGCATTTATGCACCTTCTAACTTTTTCAGGTGCTGACATTTATAAGCTTCTGCATAAAAACACACAAGGTTAACCTAGCTGGTACTGAATGCCGGTTTTCAAAATATGAAAGATTTTCTAAAAGAATTCAGAGCACAATATAAAAATGATTAAACTGCTCTGTTTTTCTGCAACACCAAAGAAAAAAAATTGTCTCATCAACAACCAGTTTCTACGGAGCCCGTCCGGTGACATGGTAGAAAAAGAAATTATCATGTGGTCACACGATAATAACGCATTCTCACTTTCGATTAACATGGACAATTTTGAATTGATTTCATAGGGATGAATTATAATGACATTCAAATAGGTCGCTGTCCACATACACTGTATTTACGTAATACACTCAATTAGACATTGTTATGAGGGACTCGTACCTGAATGGGAGTATTTAAGTGAAAGATAAACCACATTCATTCATATTATTATGACGTCACTGAACTGAGTTTTGTAACGTTCAGGAACACAGTAAAAAATCAGTTTCCCGACCCTCAACTAGGGCTTTGAATGTAATCTCAAAACTAGTCCATTAATCTTTTAACTATTAGGCTATACTTTTAGATTGAACCGCAAGCAGACTGCAGAAAATTATCTTGTGGCCACGTGATAATTATCGCGTGGCCACGTGATAATTTCTTTTTCTACCATGTCACTGGACGGGCTCCGTAAGTTTCAATACTTTTTGTTGAGAGAAGCTCTGTGTGAACATAGTGTTTCCTTTAAGATTTTGGGAATTCAAAAGGCAACTGATCATATAATTGTTTGTGTCACTCTGTGTGTGTTTGCCTGTCTGTCAGTAAAATATTCCCATATTCTGAGGCATTGTGTTTGATTTTTCCTCTTACCTGTTAGTTTTCTTGTGTTTCAGTTTATTCTCCCTGCCTGTTTCCCTCTCCTCACACTCAGTTTCCTCTCTCCAGGTGTTTCCCGTTCCCTTGATTACTCCTCACTGTTTGTGTTTTGTTCTTCACTCCTAATAAGTGTGTTGCTTTTGTCTGGGTTTTCCCATTACTCCTTGCTTGTCTCCTTGCTGATCGCTTTTTCGTGAGTTCCAATTGCCAGGCCAGTTTTAAGTCCTGAACTCTAAACCTTTCGTTTCTTCATACCCTCCATGTCCTGATCTGCACTTGAGTCGCTTCCTGAGTCTGAAGTAAAACCCTGTGAACCCAAAGACAGATTTCCATGAAACTCTCTCAGAAAGTTATTGAATATGTCTACAACTGATTTAAATTTTGGAGTCAATTTGATCCAAAATGGTCTCCACAGCTATTAGCAAACACAAAAATCGGATAATTAAGCTAATATTTATAGCTGAAAGTCTGGTCATTCCAAATATTGTTTCAAACTTGAGAATGCAAGTTGATGGGTATGCATTACTTCAAAAAATACTTTCATCAATGACAATACTTCAGTACTTATGATCACTGGCAGCATAATGGATCAGTGGTTAGCACTGATGCCTCACAACAAGAAGATCCTGGGTTTTGATCCCCAGTTCAGACCAGGGGTATTTTAGTGTGGATTAGTGTGTTTGTGTGGGTTTTCTGTTGCGGGTACTTTGGTTTCCTCCCACAGACCAAAAAACATGCATGTCAGCCTCCGTCACTAAAGAGATCTGTGAGCTCGGTGGAATTTGATTAACCAAAAGTTAATAAAATAAAATAAGCATTAAAGTGTCTGTCTGCATTTGTTTTTTTGTTGAACTTTCTTGTGTGTTCAGTTTCTTTCCCTCTGTTGCTTGGCTCCTGATCATCCTTGTTTTCCTCACAGATGTTTGTCATTCAGTTCATCATTGTCTCCATTTCCATGTTGGTGTAAACAGTTAGAAACAGTGGAGCATATCTTTAGAAACTGTAACAAGTATGAAGAGGCATGGCAGTGTTTAAAGTCTGTTTTAAGTAGAGAGGAAAAAGTATTTTCTTTAATCAATTTATTATGTGATGTGTCAAAATCTATTGGAAATCAATTAATCAGATTTTTAAAAATATGAGGTTGTTTAGCCGTATGTAAAATTCCCTCTGATTGTCATTGACGTCCAAGTTTTCTGTTACCAAATCAATTTTTGTCTTTGTTTGAATAAATTAGTTTTATTTCTTGAGTTCCTCATGCCTGTCTGTTTTCTGGATCCAAAACTTCAACAAAACTTGACACACCAAGGTCTGATAAAAAAAAAAGCTTAATGTCGTCTGTTGCAAAAGTTCTGCAGTTGGGTTTTGTCATTGACCCATATTTAACTGAAATAATGATTTTCTGAAGCTATCATTTTACCTATTATTCTGTTCGATGCTGAGATAAAAATAGTTTGCTTTGTTTACAGGAACTGCTAGATTCTGATAAAACTTTGCAGAGGGAGATGAATGCAAATGTGCAGAGTTTGGTCTGATGGTGACGGTGTTTGAAGTCTTGGCCGTCGAGTCTTCATGAATCCTGGTAAAGCCTGTTTGTTTGCAGCTTACAGTCTGACTGCTTTACCATCTGTGAACCACGGGGTAAAACTCTGAGTTCCATGAATACCAAAACTAGACTGGAATCTTATTTTTCATCTTTACACCACACACACTGTCATAGATGGTACAAGATTCTGGTAACAGCTGCTGTTGTTTTAATTATATTTAAGAAAATCAAGCAATTTATACTGTAGTCATTGTCATGTTTTTTACAGTAAAAAATCCAGCAGCTATCAATGCTGGGAAATTACTGTAAAGTTGATGTTTAAAATATTTTTTTTACCAATCTGTGCATTGTGTTTAATTTTAATGAAAAGCTCATTAACTTTATGGTGTTTCTGATGCACACAAATATTAGTCACAGAAAAAATTGGTTGCAAATGTATAAAATAACTTTGACACAAATATAATAGGAGTTACAGACTAGTAATTCATCATTTCTTTGCATGTATTTTTTGTTTATTTTTTTTCCTTGTATCTAAATTATAAATACAACTACAGCTCAAAGTTACAACTTCTTGACTCGGCTGCTGTGTGCACAACTCTCTTTCTGCGCGTAACACTTAAAACATACACAATTGGAACATCATGAAAATGTTGATTTATTTTAATACAGTAATTCCATTAAAAGTGAAACTTATATAGTATATTCATTCTTTACGGACAGACTGATAGATTTAAAATATAATTTCTTTTAATTTTTATGATTATAACTGACAACTAATGAAAATCCCAAATTCAGTATCTCAGAAAATTAGAATATTATGAAAAGGTTCAATATTGAAGACACCTGGTGTCACACTAATCAGCTAATAAACTCAAAACACCTGCAAAGGCCTTTAAATCTCTCTGTCGTCTGTCGGTTACACAATCATGGGGAAAACTGCTGACTTGTCAATTGTCCAAAAGACGACCATTGCGCCACTGCATTGCTGCAGTGATCCAGGCAAAAGGAGTCCAAACTAAGTAGAGTGCTGTACATGCTCATACTTTTCAGTTAGCCAGCATTTCTGAAAATCCTTTTTTAAGGTATTTTACCTTAAATTAAGCAATTTTTATTTTCATTCTCTCCCTTAAATTCTACAATTCTGTTTTGTCTTTAATTATTTTTAAGAGCGTAACCAGTTTTTCTAAACCCAAGAGTTACAAACAAGTACCGGTAATTACAAATCCCTTTATGAACCATAACATAATGGAAAAGTGAAACAATGCTAATTGGGCTATGTAATGTCTTTGCAGTCGTTCTGCTTTTAGAGAGTTTGAATGAAAAACTGTCCTCCAGAATGTTTTTATGGCTCATCATTACAGAGAAGGACAGAGGAGGAAAAGCTGCCTTAAATGCCTAAATGTGCACAATACAACATTCTGCTTCCCTTTAAGAGGAAATCCAACCACATCCAGCCTCTTAAGGACGCCTCTTTGTCTGCAGTGTAACATTTGATGAAAGCTCTTGTAGGTGCTCGTGCTTATTATTGCTCTGCTGCATATTTGCCTCATTTTCATTGAATCTTTCAGCTTCTTGTGTCCCTGAGGGAAAAAAATGTACTTCTGTACCGCATTCTGTGTTAACCCCTCTTATCCCAGGTACAAACAGGTCATAAGCAGATGGAGCATAAAGTACTAAGAATAATCTGGATGTATTTTTTTCTTTTTTATTTTCATTGGACGTTTTAAAGAATGTAGCTACATTTAGTCAGAATTGGAGAAAACTGACATATTTCTGAGTTTTAAGCTGCACAATAAGGTTTGAAATGCTAATGTCATTTTAGCCACTTTTATGTTCATGTTACTCAAACAATGTGGATAATTCTACTGTTTGTGCTGCAAATACAAATTTATGTGCAATTATTGACTTTTAAATGAGCAGGGTTGAGAAGTCTTGTGTTACACAAGTATACATTTGTTTGTACTAATTAAAGGTTTGTGGGGGAAAAAAACCTGCACTCAGGTCTGAATCATATGTTGGATGATGCTGAACTTCTGTGGCTAATTAAAGGGACCTTGACCACTCGAATTATGTTTTTGTCAACTGAAAGACAAAATAAATTGGAAAAAGCAAATAACACTTCAACAACTAAAAAAATTCATCATAATACATAAAAAAATTCAAATGCAAAAGATTGTGATCATTTTTGCTCCAATTAGTGACAGCAACATTCTGCATATAATGAAACCAAACTTTTTTTATTTTCACTGGAAACAGATAAAATAGAAAACCACACACTTGTTTTTTTACAGTCATCTTTGAACCAAAGTAACTTTTTTTTTTTTTTGGTATCTTAATTCTTTTAAACCACATTACAGAAAAAGCAGAAGCTGCTGATATGAGTTTGTGTTTAAATCTAAAGAATCTACATCACCATATGTATCCCATTAAAGCCACACTGTCCTGACATAACCTATGACACAGTTCAAAATATCTGGACAAATAGAAACTTTGATTAAGATATACAGTCTGTGGCTGTTTTGTCTTTAAAGAGAATTAAACTTTCTTAGTTTGATTTTACCGCCCCACAAACACCCTCACGTTATTACTACACCTTCTGGTTTTACCTCTGAATTCATTCTCACTTCTTGGAAACTTCACTTCTCTTTTTTTATTTTTTGCACACGCTCAAACAAGGAAAACACAGTCACTGTAAGGCACATTTAACCAAAAGTGAAACGGTAACATTTTTTTTGTTTAGTTAAATGAATTTAAAAATGCATCAGAAAGAAGAAGTTTCTTAGAGACACCAATGTTTCAGAAAACTGAAAAAAAATTAGAGGAAACTCTGCTCACACACACCCTCCAGATGATTGTAAAAAAAAAAAAAGCTTTTGTAGGCTTATAAAGTTTAAGATGTGAGAGGGGGTCTTAAATATAGTATTTGGTCATTGGGGTGTTTGTTTTTGAAGATATGTGGCATCTGACAATAAAAAAATACAAAATGAAGTAAAAAGCTCAAAGTATGTGTTGACTCTCAGCTGTCACGTCAAATTTTAGCTCAAACCTGTAAACTTGACCAACTTGTTATCATTTGTGGGTTTGTTCATGTGGTTTAGCTGTGGCAACCATGTTGAATTGGATTGACGGTAAACTGTGATCTGTTGTCGGTGTACTTTATGTTTAGTGACTACTTTCTAAATGTTTCGTTAAAATTCTTCATGTGGTCCATGAGTTATTTTGATAACAAACACACAGATTGTTGCCTTTGGGCGACAGGTTAAAATATTTAAAAAAATATAAAAAAACAGTCAGCTCACTGTAAATAACTGCTGACATAATATCACATTAGGGTTTGATGAGTTTTCTTCTTGGTAAAATTTTTTTGAGCAGTCCCAGAAACATCAAGCAAAGTGTTTAGCAGGGCAGCATCAACAGCAGAAATCTTTTCTGTTCGTTCTTCTTTCTTTCAGTTCCACAACGGCATAATTAAACATCTTATTTTGCCCCAGAGGGGCAGCCCGACCCTGGGCCCAGGAGGTGGTCCCCTTCATTCCATGGTGGGGAGGAGCAGAGCCGCTCATCAGCCTGGACGAGGGCCGGGCACCCCTCGAACGATGTCATGCCTCAAAACCTAGATTAGTTTAGTGAGTTTTCTGGCCTTGGAAAAATCTAACCAAAAACACTCAAAGAATGGAATCAAAGAAAAGAGGGGTGGTGTACTGAAGTTTGCAGGAAGGATAGGTTTTTTTTGTTTTGTTTTTTTTTTTTTTTTTTGCAGCTCTTCTTGCGGTTGCTTCCTCCGTCCTCTCGCCTCCAATCACCACATGACTTCCTTAACAGGACAAGTAATCTGACTCACCCATTTTGTATCTGGTCAGTCTTTCGGTCTTAGTCAACGTGTCATCTTGTTTTGCTCTCTCATCTGTCTTACTTTGGGCAATGGCAGGTGGAAAAGATCTGCTGCTCCTGGCAGGTAAGAAAAACTCAGAGAAGTATGAAGCATGAACATCTGGATGATAAGGAGTGTTACTGTAAAGTTTTTTTTTTTAAAGCAGTTAGGCTGTGAGTACATTTTTCTGCTACATTACCCATGTTGTGGTGTGTTAAATACAGTTGCAGCTAAATGTTTATACATGTCAGATTCATTTGAGGCTTTTCAGGAGTGTTTGGAATGACTAATGAACACAAATATCAAAATGATGCAAAAGTTCATTTTAATTTGCTAAAACCAAGACCTGTTAACTCCTCGCTGTGCATTCCAATTATTCCTTTCTGGAAAGCCAATTGTTTTGAGTGTGTGAGCAGGGGTGTGGCAGCTGAAGGGTGAGCTTAAGATTTCAGGCTGCTTGACTGCTGTGAAGTTAATGTTAGGTTGGATTAAAAAAGCATTATTTAAAAATAGAAAATGCTTTAAAATCAGATCAAATAAAAAAAAAAGCATGTCTCATTTGTCTAATCCAGTAGTTTTGTGTTGGTCACAGGTTATAGAAGCTTTTGATGTTTGTTTCTCAAGTGTTGTTGGTTCAGTAATTTATTGACAATCCTTAAACCTGTGGGGAGGAGGGAGCAGACAGAAGACAGATTTGAGATAGACTGGACAGGCAGGCAGCATTGAGAAGGATTATTAGAGCATCGAGTTAATTTTCAGACAAAAACACACAAGATCTTTTACAGCAAAGAGTTATTTAGACTGAGACCATAATGTGTTCTGTGATGTTCTGACAGCCTATAAACTGCAGGTAATGGGTTGACTGTGGAGTCTGGATGCTGCACACCAGGGAACATAGAAAAAGTCAGACAAGAATAGTGGAAAAGAAAGGTGGACAAAAACAAAAAGTTGAGCTTTTAACTGTAGCAGATAGTTTTCCAGGATCCTTTTACTGTGAACATTCAATTATTATTTACAACCAAATTTCTATTAAGTTTGCACAATTTATCATTCCAACTTTTTTTTTAACCATGCATGCACAGAAAGAGGTAAAAACACGAGTTTTCTTAAAACAAATGTTGGCCTCTTTAAGGTTTTGAATATTGACGCTGAAATAATCAGGAAACACAAGAAAACTTAACCAGAAATTTGACTTGACATTTATTGATTTTAATATATTTTGCCAAAAAATGAAAGGCAATTATTTTTAAGAAGGTGAGACTATTTAAAATTGAACAAAATATATAAATTAAATTTCATGCCATTATTTATGAATTTCCAAATAATCTATCTATATGTGTCCCATTTCAGAACCAAAAATTGTTTATGTTTTTTTACAGCATTTCTGCCCCTGGTAAAATGTCAGCAAAATCCAACAGGTCAGTTATTTATACTTCTTCCAAAATACTTCATTACCTTCCTTTGATTCAGTCTTTTCAGCTAAAATCATGCAACAAGACTTTCTTTCTTGTATCACATATGTCTGTTTCTCTCTGCCCTTCAGTGTTAATGTTGCCCAATATGACTCAGGTCTTCATTGGAGACTTACTTCATTTGAAATGCAATGACAATCTAAGGGCAAGCAACGTCAAGTGGACCTTAGACAATAAAGAACTAAAGTCAAGTAACGAAACCCTGAGGATCGCAGCTGCTGCCCCGAAGGACTCCGGCACCTATAAATGTGAGATCAATGGGAAAACGAGCAATGGCTTCTCGGTCACCGTGACGGGTAAATTTTCTGCTTGAACTTAAGGGATCAATATTCCTGTTCAAATATTCTTGTTCAAACTTTGGAAAATGTGTTGCTCAAATATGTGTTTATCTACAACACAGGATTTGCTCCAACTGCTTCGTTCACCATCAGGACAGGCCATCCGGTGATGCAGAAGCACAGTGCGGTCATCCTGAGACTTGAAAATGACGAGGGTCTGAAGGGTTGGTCCTGCAGGGTCATGAGGGAAGAGACGACCAAAAAAATCAAGCTGGCGGTGGGGGACAATCCTGTTAGTCTGGACTTTCAGACCTTACCACTGAGTATTCCCGAGACCATTTTCTGGTGTGTTGATCAGAGAGGAAGTTGCAGGAGTAACCAGGTTGTAATCAGGACCTCAGGTAGGCCCAACATTATTTACATGTTGCTTATAAAGCCATGCACTGGAATTGTTGATTTGCTTTGATGTTAATATAAAAACAAGTAGAATTTGAATGCAACATTTAAATTGATGATACGCCTTTTTCTTGTTTTTTTCCCATTTATCAAGCGGACAACTTTGCAAATTTAAACAAATTTAGACCCTGTTTCAAACAAGCCTTTTTTTATTGTTCTGTATAACATTTCAGATTTTTACAAATAATTTATTTTGATGACGATTATCAATACTATTTTCAGATAAGAGAGTCTCACTGGAAATGTACCCACTGCCTGCAGTAGCAGGTGAGAGCCTGCTTCTGAAGTGTCTCGTTTGGGGAACGAATAAAGTCGCCTCATCCGTTTTCTATAAAGATGGCTTGAATGTTCAGCAGGGATCAGGGACCTACACAATTGAAAAAATGACAGACTCTGATGTGGGAACATATACGTGTGATGCAACCTACAGATATGTAGATCAAACTGTTCCAAACCCACACAAAGATACTTCTGACCCTCAGGACGTGCCCCTCTACGGTAGGAACACCCAGTCATTAGTCTCTGATAGCTTCAGTACAGGAGGTTTCTGTCATCCATTTCATGTCTGTCTTCTTTTTTTACTCCCATTTCAGAGAGTCCAGTCAAAGCAGAACTCTCTGAAGCCATGCACTGCTCTTGTTCACAATGTGACAGCAGCGTGTCCTACCGGTACTACAAGAAAAACGGTGATTCATGGACAATGCTCAACGAGGCCCCAAAAGACAGCGGGACATATCGATGCCGAGCTGTGATGGACAACATGAGGACTTTACCGAGCCGCTCTGTGACCTGTGAGTACCCCAGCACCACCTCTGAATGCTAAACAACTAGATGTTAATACATTATAGTGTGGCTCATTTCCTGTCCCCATGAGGCTGCATTTTTCTGGAAATTGGTTCCCATGATGTAGCAAAAACGTGCCCACATACACACACAAACACACAAGTTTGTTTTTCCATTCCCATGGGGATCTTGTTTTGACTTCCATTAATTTTCCAGTCTTTTCTAAAGCCCAACCCTGACCCTTTACCCTAAAACTAACCGCCCAGTACATACCTGACCCTAAATCTGGCCTAAACTCAATTCACACCTTGGTCCTAAACCTGCACCCCCACCCAAAATCAACATCCTTGTGCAGGGACCAGGCTTTGGTTCGTACAGGTATGAATAAAATACTAAAATAGCTGCAATGCCACTTGAATTTATTTTCCCCCAAAGTAGTTTCACAAATAGAATTTTTTGTTCTGTTTCATGAGTTTGTGTTTCTTCTCATTGTCAGACAACCTATTTCCATCGATAATTGTCGTGATGATCACTTTGCTGCTACTGCTGGGGTTAATTGTTTCGATTGTGGCGTATATGATGTTCAAGAAGAGACGTGTCTCAGGTAAAGAATTGCTTTTAAACTTTTTAGTTGCATGTTTCAGGCCATGGCTCACACACACTATCACATTTAACTCCCATCTTTAGGGGCGGTTTATGAAGACGTGGGGCTGAGGTTACGGGGTGAAGGTAAAGAGCCTGAATACGACACCATCCAGCCGGGCATGGCGGGCAGAAGTGAGAAGAAAGGTGGTGAATATGAGGAACTGAAGAAAGAGGAAATGAAAGAGTCGGAGTATCACACTCTGGGGACGGAGGGAGCGTCAGGAGGAGAGGGGGGCTATCAGGAGCTGAAGAAAGGGCAACAGAGGGAGGTGTACCACACCTTGGGAGATAATGTCCAAGCAGGAGGAGAGGGGGGCTATCAGGAGCTAAAGAAAGGGCAACAGAGGGAGGAGGTGTACCACACCTTGGGAGATAATGTCCAAGCAGGAGGAGAGGGGGGCTATCAGGAGCTGAAGAAAGGGCAACAGAGGGAGGAGGTGTACCACACTTTGGGAGATAATGTTGAAGGGGGAGACCGCCCTTACGAATGTTTAAAGAAAAAGGAAATTCAGAAAGAAGAGTATGAAACACTGCAAACCAAGGAAGCAGAGAGAAGTCCGGACAGACACGTAGATGTAGTGGAAGAAATAGATGAAAACAAATAAAACTGAGGCATGAAAGTGCAAATAAAACGTCCCAGGTAGAAAAACCTAACATGATTAAATCAGATCCTCTGGGTGGGTTCTTCTTTGTTGAAACATTTCGTCTTATGTCCAAAATACATCTTCAGCTGCAAGCAAGGCTGAGTTTGCTTGCATCTCCTCAGACTGAAGAACAAAATGTTTCAACAAAGAAGAATCTATCCAGAGGACCTGACTCAACCATGTTAGTTCTCAGGAGTTTAATTCATGATAATAAAAAAATGTGTCATTTATGCACAAAGTTGAATTCAATAAGAAAAAAAGAACAATTATATAAAATAAAACACCCCACTGTTGTAATTAAAGCTTGCTAATACTAAAAAGTATTTGCTTTAATCTTTAACGGTAGAATAACCTTATAAACAAAATACTCAGTATAAACAAATACTTATATAAACACAAATACTTAATAAATACTATAATACTTATTCCTCACGGTCAGCGCCGTGTTCTGTTTTTACATTTTAGTCACTTCTTCTTGTTGCCATTAAGAAAATGTTCATTGCTTCAACTTACATGACTTAGGTTTCAGCATTATTCGCTCATTGTACTAAAATACAGTAAGCAAATAAACTTTTTTTAAATATATGACTTGTGTTGCACCAATGCTACTTGTGTATTGTTTGCTTTTTTGTAAAGCTATGTTTTTTTTTATTTGTATGCAAGGTTTTGTAATATTTTATCCTGACTGAGAAATACATTTTTTATGTTTAAATGCAAAAATATTCATTATGAATGGTATTTTGTTTGCCAATAAAATAAAAGTTCAAGTCTGTCTTTTTTATTTTTGTTTCCAAATCGGTTTCATGAGTAAAAATGTTGCAATCAGAATGAGTGTTAAACTGTTTGATGTCTTTTAAAATATAATTAACAGGTTGAGACCACAGGAAATTTGAAGAGACAAAGGTCCCACAATAAATATTTACGAAACAGAAAAGGTGATTGTTTAATGTCATATACAAATTAAGCCGTTTATAGCCCCAGTATTAATCTATTTTAATAGGATTTTCACTAAACCTTTAAAAATTATTGTAAAAAACTATTTAAACTTTCAGATCAGAATGCTGCAGATTAAAATACAATAAATATTCTATCATGACATTACAAAAAACAAAAGTTAGACATTTTCAGTCTGAAAATGTTGATAATGCTTCATAAAAAAACCCTGTTTTTTTAAAGTAACTTTTAGTTCATTTCAATGCAGTGAATCAAGATTAGCAGTTTTTGTTAAAATACTGTGTGAATGCTGAGTGTTGAACTTGAAGAAAGACTAAAATGAACAAGACTAAAGCTAAATCTTGCAAAACAGAAGCTAAAACAAAATTTACCAAAACAAAAGCTAAAAATGAAGCAAATATGCTGAAGAAGATTTCAAAAGGCAGAAAGCTTTAAGAATTTGAAGACATTTTAATGAATCTCTATATGAGAACAAAATAAATATTAGCCCTTTTCAGACAACTTACATCAATCAATAATCATTGTTAGATTAATCAAAAATCATTGTCAGATCACAAGATAAAAAGTCGACAAGGTTAGTTTTTGG
>JARVJO010000125.1:7025189-7045581 GCA_031762555.1 Cynodonichthys magdalenae | reverse complement strand
ACCTACTTTTAATGAACAACAATGCAATGATGCCCTCTGCTGGCCCGGTACCGGTCCTGTCGGGCTTATCAGGTTAAGTCGCAAAATCTTACAGCAAATCTAACCAATATATACAGAACATTTTTTTTTTGACAATTAGTAAAATAAAAAAAATAGTTTGGACCAAATAAGCTCTAAATACTACCACAAATAACCTTCAACAATTGTTTAGTTATTGCCCAATGCTGAAGGTAAGATTTTGTTTTTGCCTATAAGTGTGTTGTTTTTGTGTGTTAGCAAAATATTTTATAAAACACTATAAGATGTTAATTTTAGCAAACACAAAAATTGCCATAATTCATTCAGTTTAGCAAATAGAGCTAAAATCTGATACGGTAGCACCTAAAAGTCATTCACAACACAAAGCCTGAGTGTCTTTTTTATCTCAAAAATAACTTAATATATTTTACAGGTCATTTTTCTGATCTATGACCAACATCTGAAACACTCAGTGCTGCTAAAAGTCTGACTTTTATAAAACAGGGCCAAAAAAAAAGGGTCAGTCGATCACTATAAACAATATTTTTTCTGAAGGCTGATTATTTTAATCCTTGTTTTTTATTGTTAGCCTGCTAAAGTTTCTCTGTGAGTTTCAGTGAATGCCACCTTATACTGCATTTATGCTTTACTGCCTGTTGTGAACAGATCTGTACAGACTGAACTGAGGCATGTTTTTCTTACACAATACAGATGAAGAAAAACATTTAACACGCATCAGGGGGTTTTAGACTTGATGTGGATCAGCGCTCTTTAAGCCATGGATTCCATTTTGTACAATAACTCCTAAATCCAGGTCAACATGTGACTTGGATTTTAACCAAGTTCCTAAAGTACAACAGAAATAAAAGTCAGCTTGCAGTATAAATCAGGTGCTTCTCTCTGTGATTTTGTTTTATTAAGTTTTAAGTATTTTTTAAAGCATAGCTTATGTAAATTTTTCATGACGTATAAAAATATAATGCTCACTTGGTCTACAAAGACATTTTAAAAAGTACCAGTTTATCTTGAGAATGAGACAAGAATCCCTTGATTAAATGCTAAATACCTTCACAGAAGACTTTATGCCCTTGAACATTCCCAGGCACACAATGGTCCACGCTGCAAACAGACAGCCGACAACATACGGGTTGAAGGAGCCCACCTCGTCGATCGAGTCTGTGACGTCCAGAGCTTTGCGGTACCAGAAATAAGACGTGGGAGAACTTTTCTCACATTCTGTCACTGATACAAAAATAAATAAAGCAAAAGAACAATCAGATGCTAGTCTCACAATAAACACACAGTTCTTATTAATAAATAACTAATCAAATTTGAATTCTCATGTTTACCTGTTGTATTTCCCTGCACTGGACAGTTCTGCCAAGGTAGAGGAGACTGGAACGAGTTCCCAAAATAGAAAAGACTCCATGCGAGGATCACATTGTAGTAGAGTGCCACAAAGAAACAAACCTGAGGAGTGATAGAGCAGGTAAAAAGTGATATATGTGCAGGTACAACTATGCATTTTAACAAGATTTACTCTTCATAAACTGCAGCTGCATGTTTTGGATCCAACTCATTACATTCTGTAAAAAAAGAAAGAAAAGAAAAAGAAAAGAAAAAAGTGTGCCATCACATTATTGCCCAAGTAGATTCTTTCTTGAACTCCCCAAATAAAACACAGGTGTTTTTCCCAGCAACTGGGAAAAGGGTTTTGAACAGGAAATTACTGACTGAAGCAAAAATATGCTTAACAAAATTACTGGAGGAAAACGTGGCAGTGCGCTCTTCCTGTTTCACAACAGTATTATAGCAAGGAGGGTCAATGGTTAAACGTTTGTTTACCACACAACTGGAGTAGCCGATGCCCGAGAGCCTCGGCGAGATAAACTTCCACACTCCAATGCTGCCCTGTCGGATGGCCTGACCAGCTGCCAGCTCCAGGAAGAAGAGGGGAATCCCAACAACCAGCATCAGCAGAATGTAGAGGAGGAGGAAAGCGCCTGAGATGAGACAAACAAGAATCAATAAGCCATACAATCTTAATGTTAAAAGTGTATGATGGTCAAGCAGCTACTGTTTTTTGTTCAAAAAATATTTTGTGTATCCTTCAATATGCATCATTTGTAACACAATACTTTCAAAAGGAAGCCATTGGTAGTGAATTTGTTCCTACACACACTTTAGGACAATAGCAACAGTCTACCCTTCAACACATACAACCCTATTTTCCATTTGTGTAGCAGCTGCGTCAAAAACGTTTGCATTTAGTTTCTTGTGAACTACAGTTCTTCTGAAGCCTTCTCATACAGACAGGAGTCATAAATACTCACCTCCTCCATTCTGGTGGCACAAATATGGAAACCTCCAGACGTTGCCCAGTCCGACACTGAATCCCACTTGTGCCAAAAAGTACTCTATTTTACTGTTCCACCCTGCCCGAGAGGTAGGTTCAGAGGAGACCTGCTGCCTTTCCTGATCATAGATGTCAATATCAGACTCCCCAGGTCTGTCATCGGTTGGCAAAGGCTGCTTCTCCATCTCTGAGTGGAGCCAACATTAGGAAACAAAACAAACACTAATGAAGTAACACACTTGAGCAGACAGTTTTCAAGGCAGAAACAGATTTTAACACCAAAGCAGGGTTATATTTACTTATTATTTCAATGAGTTGTTTTAAAGCAGTCAATGGATCCCAAACTTTTCACAGACAACAGCAAAGGTCTGACCTTACCTACCTTGTTTTATTTTATTGTGTTTGTTATTGAGAATAATATATATTTTCACCGCACGTTCCAAATTGTAGCAATTATGCTGTTTTAATTTATTTATTATGTTATACTTGCTGCTCTAAATAAATAAGCTTTTCCTCTTTAAAGTATAGCTTTCATTGGAAATATGTCAGAATAAGAGGTGTTTCTAATATTTTGCCAGCATCACAATGTGGAGATATATTGAAGACAAATGCATTTTGTCATACAGGTCACCTGAACAGATGGGGAGTTAGTAGTCCAGGTAAATTTATCTAATCCCTGATTATAGATCCAATAACTCCCTTTTTCCTCAATGTACTTCCAATAAAAATGTTTATTTAAAAAACAAAAATGACTTGGTGAGGTGTATCTGTGATACAACCTGAAGCGAGTAGAGATGCATTAGTAACTCCTGAATAGTTATTTATCTGGACTCATTATAAAAACATTTAAAAATAATTATAAACTGAACTTATAAACTAACTTACCTTGTCTCCGAGAATATATTTATTTAAGAAAGGAGAAAGGGATGTTCTTGTTCTTTGGAGGCGGAAAACAGACGATAAGCTTAAGTATGCTCAGAGATTAGCACCACGTGCGAGTTCAGCTGCCACTAACATGGCGAAACGCGCGCGCCTAGTTGTAAAATAACCTACTTTATATAGGAGATACTTAGGTCTGTTCGCGTGTAGTTAACAAAAAGTTATAAAAACGAGATGGGGACTCTGAGTTTACCCGCGTGTTCGTGCGGAAGGAAGGGTCATTAAAGCTGTTTCCTTCTTCCGCGTGATGCAAGAGCTAGCCACACCATGTGGCCCCACCTACCTACGCAGCATGTTACGTCTTAAACAATGCGGAGACGTGGCTGGCTGAATCCAAAATAAAGCAAACAAATGAAAATCAAATAAAATCGACTTTGATAGACTACATTCTAGATATCTAAAACTGAGTTTTTACTAGGGACAACTACATTTTGATTATCCTGATTAGTAATTTAAGATATCTCAAATTAAGGTATTACATCAAATTAAGGTAAAGCTGGTGGCTTAGTAAGGCTAAAATGCCTTATGATTTTTCCACCGAAATGCTATGTAAATCTGTGATGTTTTGACTATAGTCAAAATAAATATTCAAGATATCTTGAAAATCATTCAGACTAGTCAAAATGTCTTGAATATCTTTTCATCGAGATGGCTTTTCTTTTTAAGATATCTTGAATTAATCTGGACATATAGAGGAATATAATTACATTTCGAGATCTCGAAGTTATTTTGCCGAGTCATTATTTGCTTTTACGATATCTGCAATGTAATCTGCACTATGTGATATCTAAAAAATACGTTTGAATATTGTCCTTTAATATTGAAATTATGACTAGTCAGAACTAAAATCAAAATATCTTGAAACCAAATAATGACTAGTCAAAACAAACGTAGAGATATTTGTATTTTTGAGTAGTCAAAATTAATTTTAAGACATCTTGAACTGAAGCCTCGATACAACTTAATGGTAAATCTGACATAATTTATACTAGTCAAAATCAGATGTTTCAAATATTTTTGACTAGTGAAAAATAGTGAAAATGTAATTAAAAATGTCTTTAATGACTAATATGTCTGTCATAAATCAATTTCAGATATCTGAAATGTAAGTGTTGTGCATCTGATTTTATGTTAAAATGGCCTGCCACAGTGAGATTCAATTTTTACTAACTTATACAGTTTTTAAATGTATGTGTTTAATTTTCTTTGAACTTCTATCCATATATTTGAATGCAAAGATATTTTGGTTGTATTCAATCTCAGATTTTCCGAATTTTCTCTCACTGTGAAAAACTCAGTGTTGCTATTATGGTTAGAATATGAACTTGAATGCATCATGAACGCGCGCTTCATAATTATTTTTCCGGGAGTAGCCTACGACACCAGGACATTAGAATCAAAGTTGAATTATTATTTTTCCTCTTAAACTTTAAATTTAAAAATAGCTAAAAGTAGCATTTCTTTTATAACTTGTGACACTGATTTTAAACTATCGTTTTTTTGACTGATGAGTTTGTTTCTTGTGTTTTTAAGGATAAAAGGCTGAAATGATGCTGATAACCTATTTTTATTGAACAGCAGAAACATTGTTCAAACACGCGCACTGCCACGTATGCCTACCCTATTCCTGAAGGTAAACAAAACCCCACAAACTCCAACAGCTCCCAAACTGCGACGTCACGTGCACAAAACCTATACCCAAACCCAACAATGAAGTTTAAATACCTTGTGTCAATAAAAGAAGTCCTTGTTAGAAAAGTTGTCCAAATCAATGTCCTTAGACAAAGTCAACTTTAAAAGAGTTTTTAAAACTCCGCCCCCAACATCTCCTATTGGACAACACTTCCCATCCCATAAACTGTCTTCCTGTATTTTTTTACACATCTGGACCATTTAAACATATGTTAGGACAAGGAGTCCTAATGAGGACCAACAACATGCCTTGGGGATTTCTAAGCTCCTGCTCATGAATAAGGTGAATTAATTGAATATTTTGTATTTTAAGTTCCTGCCTTTTCAATAAATAACCCTTAAACGCTCTGATTCTTATCTTTCGTCAAAGGACAATATTGGCTTTTAAGTGACTGTAAGTATTTGTTTTCTGCGTTTGTTGGGTCATCATTTTGTTTAAAACCTTTGCCTTTAACCACTCGAATTAACCTTGCTTGTCTGTTAGCAAAATATCTCACAAACCACTGGACAGATTTGATTGAAACTCTCAGAAAGTTATTCACTTGATGTAACTCTGCAACTAATTAAAGTTTAGAATCTCCCCCAATAAAGATGACCACAACAACTTCTCAACCTCACCAAACACAAAATTTCTTGTAACTCAGTCAAGATTGTCCATGCTGAGGTAAAGTTTGTCATGGTAGTAACTGAGTCGTCTTCAACACATGCTCCAAGCACTAACACATCACATCACATGAAACATTTTAAAAGGTTTGACCAAAATAGCTGCATCAACTCCATCCCTTCTCAGCAAAAGATGATGTCTGAACCTCTGGCACAAAAGGCATTTCATTAAAAAAACAATTTATTATGTTTATAAATAATAGCACAAAATTTACGAGGGATCCAACTGGGAAAACGCATCTATGATTTATTATTACGGTTTATATAATACAGTATTATTTTATCTATATGAGGCATATTTTCAAGCAAGACTTTGTGGCAATTCACTTTAAAAATTTATAGCACCCTCTTCTGGAGCCTCTGGGCCTAACATAAAAGAAGTGAGTGAGTACATACCAACCTGATTTAAGTTTGTATCTGAACAAACTTGAAAACTTCTGAAACAAAGTTTTTGTTTTTAACAACACATCTGACACAAACCAACAACATATTAGTACAAAAACATCCTACTAGCTGTCAAGCACAGTGGAGGGGGGATGATTTAGGCTTGTTTTGCAGCCATGTGACCTGAACACCCTGCAGTGAGTGAACCATGCGTTTGTTTATCAAAGTATTGTAGTCAAATGAGTTGTTAACTGTCCTACAGCTGGAGCATGACTGAAACTGGGTTATGTAACTTTGTAGCTGTTTTTGATAGCATTTTGCTACATATAACTAGCATGTTTCTACTTTAAAATTTAGCTGCTTTTAGCTTTTTTAGCATTTTCTATTTTAGCTACTCTGTTGCTGCTTTAGCTTTTGTTACTTTTGGCTTTTAGCTGGAGTTTTGCTTCTTTTAGCTAATGTTCTGTTTTTATTTAATTTCTTTATTTGTACTTTAACAAAGAAAGTCTGCAGAACAGCTTTTTTGGAATTCACGCTGCACTTTTTTGTCATCAGGTTTTTAAAAAGTTTTAAATTTTTTGTATAAAGCCACATCCCTTCAGGTAAATATATGTATTTTATTGTTATGTTGTGCAGCTGTAAACTACGGAGCCATTGAAGGGACATGGGGAGAAAAAAAAAGATGAGGAAAAAAAAAGAATCCTGAGAAACTTTCTCAGAATCCCAACTTAGTTTCTCAGGATCCTGTGAAACTTTTTCAGGATTTGTATATTGTGGATCCTGACTTACTTTCTCAGGATCCTAAGAAACTAAGTCAGGATCTTGAGAAAGTAAGTTGAAATGCTGAGAAACTTTCTCAGGATTCCTTTTTTTTTCTCCCCATGACCCTTCAAGGGCTCCGTAGTAAACAGGGTGGCTGATTGAGAACAATTTTTTTTTGTCTTCAAGGTATGATTACGTTTGGGCGGGACTGTTGACAGGTGACACGACACTCCTTTGCTGTTTCATACCTTTGCAGGGGAGTAGGCTGCACCTGCCGTCACAGAGACTCAGCAAACCTTTTAGTATCACATCAGAGACAAAAACCAGTGGAAACCTTCAGAACAAGGTGAGTGGATTCAATATTACAGAGGAAATTTCAACTTACTTCTAACCTTTTTCATTTGAACATTGTTCTATTGTCAAATTATTTTAAATCAGTCATGTCACAAACCTTGAAGTGGATGGAATTGTGTTTTTTAAGATATTTGATGTAATGTCTCAGTCTCTGATTTATTTATTCTAACTAGTTCAATAATAAAGTGTAATCGTTTCAAACAAACCTTTGTTAAATCAAAGCAAAACCAAAGTTTCTATACGTTAGTTCTCAGTAGTGCTGATGTAGAACCTCTTTGTAATGTGATAGACTGTGTATATGTTTGAGGAAAGCGGTGTGACGTGATACTCGGTGTTAGCTCTCTGTAATACCAGTGAATCCTGTACTGATGCACGCTGAGCAGCTGAGTGATTGAGCAGTGAGATTGCAGCGCAGCCAGACTGGTTGAACAGCTTCCTCACTCCCACAGTGTGAACTTTGTTCCTGTGGCGGAGGCAGGATACAGGCTGGCAGATCCAAAGAGGGGATGGGCTAGTTTGAATATAACCTGTTAAGACAGAGAAAGGCTGGCAAAGATTGAAACTATTGCAGGGATAAATCCACGTCATCATCATTAGCAGTAAAAAAAAGAAAAAACAATGGGATAAGGATTTATGTTTTGATTTCATCTGAATTTTGGTTGAAAAGTTTTTTGTTTCTTCTCAGAAGAGGCAACAAAAAAAAGATGACTGGCACCAGAAGACATCTTGTTACTGTAAGTCTTCTCTAAATTTGGTCTTCTGACAATAAGTTCTATGTTTTAATGTCTTCACTTTGTATTTTTTTTATCACCTGTAGCACCTGCTGACATTCTCACTCCAGAACGGGGATGTCCAGAGTGTGGAGGAGGCTCAGACGCGTCTCTCCTTCCTGGCTAAGAATAAAAAGCTGTGGAGTCAAAAGATGTTCCTGGATGTTGAGAAGGATTTCATTCTTCTCCGAGACGTACAGAGTCAGGTGAGAGTAGGTCCACCGTTCACACGAAGCCTGATGTTTGCTTAAAAACCCTTCAGTTTAGAGATTTATTATCACCAGCCACAAGATGTTGTGTGTCTGACTGTTGGCAAAATACCTCAAGATACATTATACTGGATAGATTTTGACAGAGGTGTAAAGAACACAAATCAATTTTGGATTGAATCGTGGCCCCAAAAATCAGAATCAAATCATGAGATAGTAAAAGACTCCCACCCCTACACTCCAGTCTTGTATGAAGATGAGCATGGCAGAGGTATAAACAGCTGAAACAATTTTCAACATTGACATTTTAATGTAACATTATAGTTAGAAAAATGTATTCGGAAATTGTAAAGGCTCACTTTTGCTCAGTACTTTCATGTTTAATACTAAAATACACTTTATATAAGGAAATTTATTTTGATACTTAAAAATAAATATCAGCTACTTTATGACTTTTCCTTGAGTACTATTCTTAGAGAAGACTTTACCTTTTACCATAGTTATTTTATGGTAAGATACTTGTACTTTTACTCAAATATCCCTTTGAAATACTTGATACAACACTGGATTTTGATGGATTCAACATGGCTGCCACAGCTAAGCGAACACAAAAAAGTCTAACTCAGTCACTTTTACAGATATCCAGCTCAAACTTGATGTGGTAGTAGCTGAGAGTCATTCCCAACACATACTTGACATTGACATTAGTTTGACATTAAGTCAATTCAACTACACCTTGAGCGTGAAATTGAATCACATAACTTTTAAGGTTTGACCAAAAAAAATGTTTTTTTTTGAAAAAATTTATTAATTTCACTTAAAAAAGAAAAAACAAAACATTACATACAACATAACAATACAAATAAAATAAAATGAAAGGTAGAAGAAGAAGAAGAAGAAGAAGAAAAAAATCTTATATCTGCCCCTATTTTCAATAAATTTTAAACAATGAAATAATAAAACAAAACAAAAAATACAACTCCTCAAACAGTAATTCTTACAAATACAAATTAAACAATTACATATTTCTTTAAAAATTTCACTTTGAGCCTTTTTTAAACAAATTTATTGAATCAATACCTTTATAATCATTTTCTAATTTATTCCATAGTCTTGATTGAATGTTCAAAGGTAACACATTTTTATGAGCTTTATACACTCTAAAAATAAAATGTTGGATTTACTTAACCATGTTATGTCAACTGGTTCCACTTAATTGAGTTGAGTAACTGATGTATCTCAATAATCCAAGAAAAAAAATTTAAAAAGGAAAAATAAGTATGTCCTCTGGACGGGTTCTTCTTTAATGAAACGTTTTGTCTCTCCTCCAAGAGACTTCTTCAGTCTGAGGAGTTTCAGGTGAACGTGCTACTTTTTAGCTAGCATTTCACGTGTATCTTTTTTGTTTTTGTTGTCTTTATTTTTAGCGATAAAGCTAATGTTTTTGGTCAGAATATGTTTACAAGTTAATTTTCTTCCTATTTTGTCTCCTAAATCACGTCACGCTGGCTTCTTGAATTCTCCTTTAGTGTAGGGCACTAGCATTGATCCAAACCATCTGTGTTAAGATTTTTATCTGAGGTGTGCTACTTTGAGCTTTCATGCAAAGGTCTTTTATCATCATCCAGATAAGATGCAAATAATCAAAATAAAATATGAATAAGATAATAATTTAGGCAGCTCAAGAACAGTTTCTGTATAAAAACAAAACTATGAAAAATCATGCCTGTTCATTAATGTAGTGCCAATTATATTTTGTGGTGTAAAATCAAATCAAACAGTTAACTTGAATGTTTCGGTGAGATTTTATCACGTTAACACATCAAGCAGTTCAGCAGGATGAATGAACAATGAGCAAACAGTGACAACAGGTTTTATAGAAAACTTTGTGATCCATTATGTGTTGGAAGGCAGTTCAGATTTACATGCTTTTCTTCTGACAGTTATTCTTGCACAATAACAACAGTCACAGAAATCATAACTCTTAGATTTTAGTGAATTTTGGTTACAGTCCAGCTGTCAGCCATGTTGTTCTTCCAACGTGAACCTCAGGGCAGTTTGAGAGAATTGGCTATCAGTGTTCATTCCAGTTAATTTTAGCACAGTAGTACTTTAATTACTATTTAATGAGTTCACTATATGTATTCTGCTACGACTCTTAGTGATTTGTGGCAAAAATGTTGAAAAAATGTACCCACATAGAGAACAATTAAATTAAGGGGTGGAAATAGTAAAAACTTTATTTAGAGATTAAAAGCTCTGATTTGCTTTATGCATAATTTAGACTTTAAAATACTGGAATGTTGGCAAATGGTTCATTTTTGTGGCAATTTATATCAAATTGTTTGAAGTTTTTCAAGTTTTGGGAAAATTTCTAGATTTTTAAACAAACTATTTTTACTTTTGCAACTTTTACACTTCATGTATATATAAAAGCAGGCATTGCGTCTTCTTTCTCACAAATGCCTCTTGTTACTAATGGATTTAGGTTTTTCTCACATATCACCCAGAGAGCAAGGTGCACACACTCTTATTGACTCCCATTTTTCGTCAGCTGTGAATTTTATCTGTAAAGGGTTCCTTTAACTTGTTGTATCTCCAACATAAAACACTGCACAAACATGAAGGGAATAAAACTAGTTTTGACACACTGACTGTGTATTTGAGGCTATAGTCTGTCTACTTCTCAGAAAAGGCAGAACTCACCACAGAAACTCAGAGGTGGGCAGTAACAAAGGGGATTTGTACTTTACTTTAGTAGCATTGTTATTTTCTTTTACTCCACTGTGTTTTAACAATAAAATCATTATTTTTACTCCACTACATTTCTCTAAAGGCTTTAGACACTTTTTTTTGGTTGTGTTTGTGTAGTTTGAGTTTATATAGTTTCACCAACACACTGTAAAATCACACACTACATCTCTGTACAGAAGGTGGTGATAAGCAGCTTTAAACTGGTTGTGAGAAGAAAAAAAACATTTTTTCTTACTAGTGTTGCCTTATAGGTACACTAGGTATATGTATACTAGACATGTTTCAGCATTATTGCAGGTCTTTAAATATCCTGATTAGTCCTCCTGATTTGAACATGGACTCGTCTAATTTACGACTTAAGTTAGAGCGTTTTAGACTTTTAGTCCCTTTGTTCTATTAATGGATTTCTACCCTATAAACTTTGTTAAATTGTTTTGTTAAAAAGTGTTTCTAATTTATTGTAACACATATTATTTTCAATTCAGTGAACTAGTATAATTACTAAAAGCTCAGGGTGAAAAGCTTTAAAGATTTAAAGCTCTTTAATTTGTCACTTAATACTAGACATTATCAAAAATGTTCAAAGCCTTGTCCTTGAAGTGGTGACTATGTATGTAAAGAGCTGAAAGTCATCGTTATAATATATAATTATAATAAGGGAGACGCGGAGTTTAGTGGCGCAAGGGTAGGCCTTCGCCGGTTCAAATCCCTGCCCCAGCACATAATGTCGTGCCCCTGAGCAGGACACTTAACCCAACTTCCCCATGTATAAATCTTTTGGTGTGATTGTGGTGGTCTGGAGGGAGAATAGATGCAGAATGGCAGCAACACTTCTACCACCAAGTGTGACTGAGGAGTGAATGAGTGATGTATGAAACTGTAAAAAGTCTTTGAGCATCTGGAACAGGGCTACATAAGACTAAGGCTTTTTTATTTTATTTATGAAGTTAATGATCTGTCAAATATAGCAGAAAATATTCCAAATCATTCTCACTTATACTCAAGTGAAATGCATTTAATACTTAAGTATTTTTGAAGCACATACTCCAGTTCTTTAACTTGTGTAATAATTTGACAGTGGTACTTTTCCTTTTATTGCAGTAATATTTGATTAAAATTTTGAACTTTGTCCACCACTGCAGAAACTGGAGGCGCACCCTCCAAAAACAAACAAAGAAAAAGTCTTTATATATATATATATAACTTTGTTCTCAGCTGTGAAATGCCACTAATGACTGCATTTATAATGACCTTCAGTTTTTACGCAGGATGAGCTGGAGAAATACACCTCTGAGGACATCTTCCGCTGCGATGCCATCAACACGGAGAAACACTTCCCGTCGTTGCTGCTGCTGGTCTGCCAAGGTGCCGACCAGAAGAAGCCCGACATTCACTTCTTCAACTGTGAAACTGTGAAAGTGAGTCCCATGTGACACAGCCAGTCCCTTTTTTGTTTCAACTTCACGTTTTACCAACAACAGCTCATTTCTCACAGGCAGAGAGAATCTGTGACGACATCACTCAAGCAGTGTCAGGTTCCTCCATCAAGAAAGAGGCCGATGATCTCAGGTAAATGCAATCCTAGAAAACACAAACCTGATCAGGTCCAAAGCCACTTAATAGCTGATATACAACTTAATAAATGTGAGTTAAAGATAATCATTGCCTTATTTTAAAGTAGCTTTAAGCTGTTTCGACTCATTTTTCCACTTAATTATTGTGTCAGCAGTTCACCTGTTCAAGGCCAGGCAGAAACACAGGAAGGGCAGTGTAAACAGCTGAGTGAGGGAGGCAGGGACTCGTTTTACCAGTTTCCACATAACTTAAGTAGGTGTGACAAAGATAACAAGATCCGCTGTGACAGAATGTGCGGAGGCAGAAAGACTGATGACGGCAGCAGTGCACGGACTCAGAAGACCCCACTCTGAAGACTCTGAGTTTTAAAGGACATGTGAAGGGTAGCTTCATCTGGTAAGACAGACAGGTGTGTGTGGGTGTGGGGGTGTTCCGGGGTCTGCACCCTGGGGTGCCTCTTGTGTGTTTCAGCTAACAAACTTAGTAAGAAGTTCATCCTGGGGAGGAGCTTTTTTCTGCGAGGTGATGCATCTGAGTCTGAACAAATGAGTCGTTTGAATTTCCTCCAGCCTTTGCAGCTCCATTAAAAGATGTCAGATTGAGGTTAAATTAAATGTTGGTGTTTTAAAGCTGTGTCGAGGGCTTACTGAAGGACTCAAGAAGGGTCCTTCGAGTGGTGACGGCTGAGTGAACAGCCACCATGAACAAGAGAGCTGTTTTCACCTTTGACCGTGACAACCTTGCTGACACCCCCTGCTCCTCCCGCAGGTCCGCTCAGAGCGAAGAGGAGATGCTCGGACAGTACGAGATACCCACCCCACCCTTCCCACATGCTCCAAACCCCCCTCCTGTCAACCCTCCACCTTACCCCGGACTCAGAGGTAAGAAACAAGAATGTCTTTCTCAGGAGCACAGAGGGGGCTCTGTGCACTTGTGTTTGTAAGGGAGGGGGTGCGGGTGCCGTGCAGGGTAAAAAAAAAATAAAAAAAAACAGGGCAGAGAATCCAAATCTGGGAAAGAGCAGAATTAAAATGGCTGAACGTCTTTTTAAAACAGCGAATGGATTGAACAGCGGGCCTGACGTGGCTTTCCTGCGTGCAGAGAGAGAAGTGGTACGTGCTCTTTTAGGTCACATTTTGGCTACTTTTTTTTGCTGAGAAACAGTTGAATAAAACTGCTTTGCTTCTCCTCAGGCAATCCTCAATCACTGCTTTGACGACATCGAGGGCTTCATGGGCAAACTGCAGCAAATTGCAGACGCTGCGACGGTGCTGAACCAGAAGAAAAAGAAAAAGAAGAAAAGCAAAAAACAAACTGCTGAAGGTAAAAGGAAATAGACAAATCTCTTTGAGGTGTCATATAGTGCCGACTCGTCATAACTGTTTTGTTTTTGTGCCGAACGCCAGATAATTTACTCGCTGAAAAAGCCAAACCACCACAGGAGGAGGAATTCATTGACATCTTCCAGAAATTCAAATACTGCTTCTGCCTTCTGGTGTGTGATCCACTTACTGTAATTCACATTCCACATGTTGCCACCTCACCGGTTCATTTAACCCCTTTGTTATTGTTGTTGTTTTTTAGGCTTGTCTTAAATCCACCATTGCCAGCCCTTCATCAGGGGAGCTTGTGCACCATGTGTTCAAACCTCTTGATATGGTAAGCCAGCGTCACAAAAATACCCTCAGCACCTGCTGTTGCTATTGTTGTAAACACAGAGTGCTGTCTGTTACGACAGCACTAAAAAAACAGGCTTACAGAGAACATGATGAACATCTCAGACTAAATCTAGAGTCTATCTGTCCTACAATCATTGATTAATTACCAAAGAAGCCGACCAAACAGGCAACAGGATGGTTGTAATGCAGAAATACAATATGTGTTTGTAGAGAGGAAACAGAAGCAAAAATGACTTTAAAGAAACAGAAAACTGTTTAAAGGAACCTGAAACATCAAATTATTACAAAGTTACAAAAGATTGAACAATATAAAGAAATGAACCCTGAAATTTAAAATATGTCTTAAACAGGGAAGAAATGAACTGTAGATTAAAAATGTATTAAAAATAAAAACTGCATTAATGTATTTTAGAAATCTTTACAGGATTTTTTGTCACACTTTTATTTACATACAATTCTATGGTTAGTTGCAAATAACAGCAGAAGCTACCAGTAGCATTTCTGGTGTTTTAAACTGAGTCATAGTTTATCCCACATGGACAAAATGATGTGTTTTATCATGTGAATCTGACTCAGAATCATATTATTGCTTACCTGTTTTTTTCCTGTAACCTTTTCCTGTCTAACAACTTCTGCACACTTGCGGCTGTTTTAACCATTAACAAATCAAAATGTTCGGCTCATTTGGTAGATGGGTACAATGACTTTTGTTTTTTGTGACTTTTATGTTTTTCAAAATATTTCACTTTATTTACAAACATTTTTTTCAATGAAATACATTAAGATCTATTTTATTCACCACATAAGTTTTGCATATTTTAAATCTGCTTCTGCATTTCTGTTTTGAGCTTTTTAAGCTATTGTTATACTGTTTCTTTTATCCAGCCTATTGCTTCTTTTAGCTTCTAGCTACACTTCATATAATCTAAGCTAGCCTGTTGTGAGTTTTAGCATTTATCTACCGAAGCCGAGAGCGGACGTTTTCCGCGGATACATTTTTCCCCAAGGTTTTTTCGGATAACAAAATAATCCTTATCACAAAATAATGATGACCATTTTCTCGAGATAACGAGTTAATTTCACAATTGTTTTCTCAAGATGACAATTTTCTCAAGATAACGTTTTCCCTTATGTGTATCATTCGGTAACCATGGAGACGGCCTTGTCCCCTCAGTTGGTCAGTGAAGTTTACTATATCACAACACAGGCTGAAATTGCAGTTCTTTTGTCTTGTACAGATAACTTTCATACAGCCCTCGTCAATAAAGGAGATGGCTGGCCAGACTGCAGATCAACATGCGTTTACACTTTAGTGATGTTATAATAAACTTTATTGGTGACCAGCTGAGAGGACCAAGCCATCTCCATGGTTACGAAATGATGCACAAAAGGGAAACTATAACTCGTTTTCTGGAGAAAACCTTTGGGAAATTAACTCGTTATCTGGAGAAAATGCTCATTGTTATTTCATGATAACGACATAATATGTCAAAAATATGTCTAAAACACATGGAAAAAAATGATCTGTAGGAAATGTCCGCTCTCAGCTTCCATATTTAGCTAGGATTTTGCCATGTTTTATTTAGCTTATTGTTAGTTTTGGCTTTTATCATTTTGCTACTTTTAGCATTGAGATAACGTTTTGCTGCCTTTAGCATTAAGCTGGCCTTTTGCTACTTTTAGCTAGCATTTTGTTACTTTTAGCTTTTTTCTAACCTTTTGCTGCTTTTAGCTATCATTTTGGAAGTTTAGTCAGCATTTTGTTAAATCTAGCTTCTGGCTAGCCTGTTTCTACTTTTAGCTTTCAGACAGCTTTTTGTTACTTTTAATTTTTATCTAACCTTTAGCTGCCTTTAGCTATCATTTTGGTACTTTGAGCCAGTCTTTTGTTAAATTTGGCTTCTGGCTAGCCTTTTTCTACTTTTAGCTTTCAGATAGCTTTTTGCTAATTTTAGCTTTTAGCTAGTGTTCAGCTTTGTTACACCATAACAACTAATTTTCTACAATTTTTAATTATTAAACACTCACAGAAATGCTGTTTCTCTAAGTTCAGTATTTTTTTTATAAATATCCGTGTTGTCTGTTGTTTCATAATTCCTGCTCTTAATGACGTCACATTATTTGCCATCCAGGTGGAGCTCAATAAAGGTTAAACCAGAGTATTATATTAGAAGAATGAGAACTATTTCTTATGTGTACACATAGTTTTTATTGTTCTGGGGATTCTTACCAGGCACACTGTTTAACTTTAAGAAGTGATTAGACACACAGATTTAAACAAAAGACTGTAAACATGTGTCATGTCCAAATAATGGAAACAGCTCCATGAAGTTTAGCAGTGTTGTTGGAAAGTACATGTGAACTCAGTGTTCCAGAATGACAGCTTAATAAATAAAGGACTAAAAACTCAATAATTTCAGTATTTATTTAATCTGGTTTCTGTGGTTCATATTTATATGAAGAAATGAAATTTTCCTTAGTGGATTTCTTAAATGTCTGGATTAAATTTGAGGTGATTTCCTACAGATGAAAAGGTCACGTTGCTGTCGCCTGACTGCTGCAACCAATTACATTTTAGAAGAAACAGATTTTTAATGCCCAAAAATTCAGCTGTGGTTTTAGTCTTAACTTCAGCAGATAAATCTAATTTAATTCTAACATGCAGAGTCATTAACTAATTGTAGCAGTTTTTAAATAAGTGTTAGATATAATATTTGTAACATGTTCCAGTTGGTATTTGTTTAAACAGAATGAGATGTTACTGAGGTCATAAAAGGTTTGAACATGTTTGTTTGATTTGTATAAAATGACACACCTGAGTGGAAACACGCAGCTGCATGGTTCAGGACACGCAGGTCCTGTCTTTGTGTTTTCATTTTCTGCCTTCATTTATGAATGCATCGTTTTTATTTAATTGCTTTTGATTGGGCTCCAGCAGAAGAATGACTCTGATTCTGCGTCTCTATGTAACAGATGGTAAAAACAACGGGGGGACCGGCTCTCGGAGCGTCAGTATCCAGCCCCGCCATGACCACCTCTGCTGTGTCTCTGCTGCAAGACACCCTGACTGAAGACGAACGGCAGCTTTGGACGGCTCTGGGCTCCAACTGGACGCTGTCTCGGTCAGCAACAAGCACAAACATTTGCACGATCAGAAATCTGAGATAATGAATCAAATTTTGCTTTCTTTTTCTTTCTTCTTCTGTTGCTCCTAATATAGATTTTCTTATCGCCAGGTTTTTGTTACAAAACTCAAAAATAGCTGATAATTTTACAAATACTGACATGAGATTTGGTGTGGTAGTACCTGAGACTCATCTCCAACATTTAGGTTGAGCACAAACAGATTGCGCAAAGAAAGATCAAAATTTTGCCATTAACTCCATTCACTCAACTGTCTGTTAGCAAAATATCTTGTAAACCACTGGACAGATTTTATTTAAACTTTCAGGAAACAATCATCAGATGTAAATCTACAACTGATAAACATTAAGAGTCAAGACAAAGACAACTGTCTTAGCTATACAAAATTAGAATATGCAAAAATTGCTTTAATTTAAGTATTTTTATAGATCTCAAGCTAACATTTGAGAGAGTCACATATAATACATACTCCAAATGCAGAGTTGTAAAGTAACTAAGTACAAATATTTTGTTACTGTACTTAAGTAGAAATTTTGGTTTTCTGTACTTTACTTGAGCCTACTTCTTACTTATACTCCTTACATTTTTAAAAATGGCAAGAAGTAAAACTCATTAGTCCTATTTCATTTTAGCTTGTTCTCATTCTGGCTTGTTATTGTTTAAAAAACAATATCTAGACAAATTGCGCCTCCTGGATAAAATTACATTATTGTCAGTTCAGCCTTTAGAGAAAATGTTTTTTTGGGGAGGTCACCTTAAATGTTATTTTGGAAAATGTAACCGCTCACTTTTACTCAATACTTTTACTTTTAATACTTAAGTACATTTTATGTCAGATATTCACTTTGGATGCTTAAAAAATATCAGAGTTTTTTAAGACTTTTACTCAAGTAATATTCTCAGAGGGGAAATTAACTTTTACCAAAGTAATTTTACTTGTACTTTTAATCAAGTATCACTTTGTGGTACTTTATACAACACTGCCCAAGTACTACTCATTGCATTAGATTTTTGCTTAAAATTTTGACAATACTTGTTGAAGTCAACCCTGTTTGTCTTTTAGCAAAATATTTCATCACCCACTTGATGGATTCTAATGAAACTTTCAGGAAGTAATTGTTGAACGTACATCTACAACAGATGAACGTTTGGAGTCAATCTAATTTAAGATGGCTGTCACAGTTAATCAACATTAGCCAACTCAAAAATGGTTATAATTCAGGCAGGTTTACAAAAACTGAGCTAAACTTTGATGCAGTAGTAGCTGAGCATCATTCACAACACATAATATGAGTGTTATATTTTGTGATAACATGATTTTTAAGGTTTGACCAAAACAGCTGCACTTTTGTGATTTCAATCTAAAACTCTGGCATTAAAAGTGGCTAAGGATATGCAGTTTATCGAAGAATGCTGAACCTTTGCATCATAAAAAGCTCACATTTTATTCTTAAAAATATTTGTCTCTGTTTTCAACAGTGTCTAATTTCCCATGCGTCAAATATGCAGCTGTGTGACATCTTTCGTAGCTCACTTTCATCAAATATTTTGTTCATTTTAAATCTGTTTTGCATTTTAAATCTAGCCCAGATTTATTAGAATCAACATTGTTACCAGACTGTTGTGCATATAATTTCAAAACCAAAAATGTTAGCCGGTTATTATTTACTAATCATAGTTTCAGTTGCATTTTTTGTTGTGAAATTCATCTATGGTGATTGTGAAGGAAGTGACTGGGTGTTCTCTCTCAGCTCTCAGCTCCGGAGGCCTGTGGCTCCATACACACCTGTGTTCTTAGGCGGATGGAAGCCGGAAGCCTCGGGTCCAGACGGACAGGTTTGGGAGGACCCGGTGGAGTCACAACACAAGTATGAAGCCCTCCAAGTAAAGCAAGAGGTATGGAATGCCTGTTTAAAATTTAGTTCAGAACATTTTCTATTGTGGGAATGTTGAAAAAAATTAAAGCAAAGGGATGAAACGTAGTAACACATCATTCATAAAACCTCTACTGGTCTGGTTTGAAAGTTTTGTTTTCAACGTGACTCAAAAATGAGCAACAAAAAAAATAAACAACTTAAGTTTGAAGCACCAAGTGTAAAATACATTTTTCTGCCAAAAAAATAATAAAATGGCATTTTGAGAGCAAAAATCTCCTAGTAGATATGGGGCACTAAGAGTAAAACAAAAAGTTAAAAAATGTCACCAACACATTTCATTATTTAGAGAGTAAAATCCTTGGTAAAATCTTTCACTAATTTTCTATTATTTAGCTCACTGTTCTTAGATTTTACTATTTTTTTCTGAATGTGAATTTTAAGTGTTAAAAATATATATAAACATTACATCTTAAATGTAAATATGTAAATCTAAATGTAAAAATTAAATCAGCTAAATGCTTAGCTAAATGATAAAGTTGATAGAATTTTGGAATGGAATGCTGCCTTTGACGATGGTTCTTGGCTCTTTTTGTGACTGCGTCATCCTGCAACAAAAGCTAACACTGCTGAAGATGGCATTTGAAATCCTAATTTAAAAACAAGACGGATGACAGTCTGTGCAGCTCAGACACCAGCCACAACTGCAAGGTTGATGTCTTGTGGGGAAGCGTTACCGGCTTTTGCTGTGTCGCAGGATGATGACGTCATAACAAACGCTGCGCACCAAACGGCAGGCTGCGTTACATTCGGAAATACTTAAACGTAAACTTCAACATTTAGCCACAACATTTACATAAACTGTTACGTTTAGATTTACAAACTTAGCTTTAGGATTTAATATTTAGACATAACATTTAAATTTAGTAGAAAACAATAAAATATTAGTTGTACTTTTAACACGGATTTTATACTCAAAGTGAGACAAATAAGGAAAATGTGTTAGTGACATTTTCTAGCATTTTATTTTACACTTGGTGACCCATAGTTGAGTTCTATTATGGGAGAAATTCAATATATATTTCCTCTCCAGTTGTTTGAAAATCTTGTTTTTATCTGTAGTGAATTTCGTGCCAGATTACATTCTATCTATCTATCTATCTATCTATCTATCTATCTATCTATCTATCTATCTATCTATCTATCTATCTATCTATCT
>JARVJO010000125.1:6987669-7016992 GCA_031762555.1 Cynodonichthys magdalenae | reverse complement strand
TTTATGATAATTTCTGGCCCACCGCGTCTTCAGCTCGTTTATACTCAGTCAGGAAAAGACGTGCTGAAATTGCGCAACCAGTAACCCGTTGTCTCACGTCTTATTGAAGTATAATCCAGGCTTAAGCCTTCTTATAAGAAGTTTAACTAAGTTATGAGCCGAGATAACAACTGTGTGGTTTAAGCATACTGTTCCTTCATCCTGTAAGGGGAAACTTTTAAAATGATCATTAAAAAAATATCATCACTTACATCTAGCTCAAAGAAAAGATCTCTCTCCTTGGAAGCAATTTCGTAATCTGCCCGAAGAGCCAGGTCATGAATCTTTGTGCATTCCCCCAGGTCCATACGCTGTCAAACACAGCCAGACATAAGTCAAACATTAGAAACACAAAAAAAGATTAAGAATTTTGTTAGTGATCCTTGATGTTTTTTTTGTAGTTATTGTTGAGGCATGAAAACAACTGTTTTAGCAGGTAACATTTTAGGTATGGTATAGCGGTAGGACTGTCATCTTGGGACCAGAAAGTCAAGTTCGATTCCCCGCCATGCCCACAAGTTGCGGTGTTCTTGAGCAAGACAACTATTCCCTAAATGCTCCCCAGGTGCTTATATAGCTGCTCCACTTGGATACATCTCAATGGCGATGGGTCAAATGCAGAGCACAAATTTTGTCTTTACATCAGAACCTGCATTGATCACGATACACGGCACATTTACTTACAGTTCCAGACAGGATGTCATGAGGACAGCAGTTGAGAAGGTGACTTTTGCAGACTCGCTCGTCCGTGAACTTGACCCTCTGCCGCGTCTCATCTCCTGAAAAAGTCCAAGAAAGCAACAGTGAGAAAGACCTACTTGACAGAAAGTGTGGGGTATCCAGAGCTTTAACACACATCAATGTAACTACAAAATGTATCAATGAAACAGGAATCAAAGATTTTAGTCCATCTGCATAATTAAAAAACAATTTAATACATTTTAAATATATATTCCAAAACGTTTCCTTGATATGAATAACTGCTTCTACTGGACTGTTATCAGATACTTCAATATTGTTGCTGAAGTAAAAAGTGTAGTACAATATATTTATGTGGTATTTGATGTTATTATTGGTGCTTACATTCAAGCCTCAATAAAAACATAAGAGCTTTAGTTTGAGTTAACCTGTTTAAATGCTTAATGTTTACAGTGAAATGTGGAGTAATAAATGACAGCTAGTAGGGGTGCAACAAATTGTCAACAGTTTATTGGTAACTACACTGCGGTTGACTATGCAGAAAACATAGATATTAAAACTTTTAAAAGAAAAGCATCACGTTCATACAGATGTCCTCACCAAGTCATGTATAAATACAAACACTGAAAAGACATTTAAAGCAAAAAAATTCGAAGGGGGGGAAAAAAAACATGTTTATACACACTGCGATCTGCACCACATACTGTACCCTTCTGCATCTTCAAGCCCTCAGCTGCAGAATTTTAAACCCGCTGTGGAAAAGTATAAATGGGAACAGTTTTCTTGCCCATACCTGTAGTAAGAAGTTGGGAGTCATACACAAGTCAAATTGTAAATGATGCTAGCAAAGTTTCCGTGTGGACTGCTAAACAGACCAGTAATATGTGCAGAAAACTGAGAGCTGCTTGTGTGGACACAGCGCGACTAGACGTCTTAGCTCAAGATATGTAATGTACTACTCCAAGTTGTATTTCTAATGCCATTGGAGAGTAACCTTCTTGTGTATTTATTTGTATATTTTAAAATAAAATCTACAATAACTTCCGGAAGGCAAACAAATTGTTTGGATATTAATCATAACAGCTTTAAAAATTATGTGTGACTCACGGCTCGATGAACATGAGGCTTTTCTGCAACTCCTTTGCAGATTGATGTAGGCTGGCAATGATACACTGAACCTTAATGAATAAAATAAAGGGGCCACAATTGTTCAGTTTGTATGCAACAAATGTATGGGAAGAATTTGATATCAATCTTATTACACATACACCCACAGACTCACAACACAAATTCACTCTCATTGAACAGATGGACTTAGCAGCTTGTTAAAAGATCAACAGGGCTGCAATTAAATTCACACTACTGTCACAATGGAAGTTTTGTTAATGAACTCATAGGGCAGCTATTAAAGCCCATTTTCAACTCTCAACAACTAAACGTTATAATAAAATGTGTAATTTAATGTTACCATCTTTATGGCTGATTTTCCCCCCAAATAATCAAAAAGCCTTTTATTTTTTTATTACTAAAAAGTTAACTATAAAAAATTACAAAGAAAATAATTGGATAACTCATATATTCAGCTATGCACATGTGCGCCTAAATTTACTTGCATAATATGTTGATCAAAATGCATTTATTAGATTATAGCACAGGGTCAGCTCATGTTAAGACTTGTTCACGAAACAAACCATACAACAATATAAAAAGTGGACATATCTCCAAAAAGCTGATAAAAATAATAATACCCCAACAATTGACCTCCATGAAAAGTAAAGATCATGTATACCTGAGAGTGAGACTATAATGCAAACCTAATGCACAAAGATTATCCTCCTTAAATAATGTGCATTTGAATTGTTTACCTTTTTCTATATATATAAATTGTTAACAATTTGTATTCAGTGTGAGCGATTGATTGTCCACGTTTGACCAATCTAAGATTTGAGAATTTTGAACTGGAGGGAGATTAGGCCCCTCCCCTAAACTATTAAAATGAATGGAATAAATACCGAGATTTCATAGTTTGACTGATCACTTTGCGGTATGTCTGGGGTGGGATACATCAGTTCAGGTCTGATCAGTCTGCATTACAATTTAAAGTAGTTCAGAAACCATAGGGGAAACAATTACGTTCTGCCTTATTTTCATAAAAACCACTACGCGAGCATAAGCTAAGTTAGCCAACATGCTAAAGACGAAAAAGGGAAAACCTGTATCAGACAGTTTAAAATAGCCACTACAGATGGAAACATTACTGTTACTTTCAGTTATTAAATTAAGTCTTTGATCCATCGCTACTCTATAATTTTAGACAGCCCTTTGCAGTACATTTATTCATGCAGCTCTGTTCATCACACGACAACCACAAGCCAGCCTCAGCAGAGCCTCCATCTTGGCTAGCTCGCTAGTTCAGTTAGCATCTCACGGCGACTCACCATCCCTTGCTGTTCCCATCAGCTGGTCGAGCAAAGCTCTCATTTGAGCTTGGGCAGACATTGTCGTAGGTGTTCCGTTGATAGTTCTCTATGTTATTAAGCAACTGCAAACAGTTTCTCGGTTTATTTTCAGAGCTATTTTAATAATTTAATCATTACACCATCACAACTCGAACCTTCTCGCTATTTTGTCAACTGGCCAGTTTCCGGTTAATACTAAGGAAATGACGTTAAATGTTTGATGCCGCCGCAAATCTGAAATCAGCCAATCATAATGCTAGAAGACAAGAGACACAACCAATCACAGTGACGACGATCAGTTTATTGTTTCCTAAGTAAAGACTTTCAGGTTGTGACTTACTTTACGCTGCCTGTCATTCGGGCAGCGCCCTTGTTTAAGGTACAATTTTAAAGTCGGGGTAAAATTAGTTATCGTTAAAATTATTATAATTTGGGTGTTTGATATTTTCTGAGTTTAAGTATTGTTATTTTAAAACCACCTGTCAGACAAAATGAAGGTTATATAGTCTCAACATGTATGAACTTGTCAGTTGAAGTGTTTACCATCAGCAAGTTTGTTAGACCTGCTAGCTGCTGCTTATTAGCTCTAGTGACTGCGGAAAATGTCAGAGGGGAGTTATAGTAAGTAAAACTTTTGTAAATTTGCGTTATCTTCCAAACTTTTTTTGCTGTCATTATGTTTGAGTTTAGTCTTGACACTCAAATTGTGTCAGCTTTACCCTCCAGCATAGGGGCCAGTAGTAGTGTCGTTCAACAGGTTAGCAGTTTTTGAACATTATCCTATTTTCGCTAAAAGGAATTAGACAAATATAACACATAATAAAATGCCAATTAAATTTGAATGTGCTTGCTTTGTTCATGTAACTAAGATATTTTGTTTTAATTTATTTGTGAGTTACTAAGCTTGGGGTCATTGAGCAGATGACAGGGTGTGCTTTCTTGGCACAGGTTAGTAATCTCTCTGGTTTGTTGTTTTTATGCTGAGAAATTTCTGGAACCAGGGCTGGCACGTCTGAATAGGCACAGATCCACAAAGGTTGATGCTGCAGAAAGAGCTGATAGACAAATACTGCAGCCCCCAGTATTTTCGTGTACTGGTCATTTCGTCAGGGAGTTTTGCCTAGTTATATTTCTTCATGTAGGTTTCTAATCCATTTTACACCTGGATTACAGATATAACATATATGCAGTGTGTCACCATGGGAATAGCTACACTGCATTAAATTACTTGAATTTACTGTAATGTCTTTTCTTTTGTAAACAGGTCTGTAAAGACAGCAATGAAATAGGGAGGCAGCGATGGATACTGCAGATCAAGTTAATGAGAGCGACCCTCTGAAGAGAGGAGAAGATGTCACAGCATCTTCAGCAACAGAACTCAAAAAGAAAAAATATAAAGAAGGCTTGAATTGTTCCAGAATGTCTCATTGGAGGACGGCAGTCTTCTTCCTTTCCTTGTTTATCTGCCTCACTATTGTGTTTGCCTTCTCCTTTATCATCCCCTGTCCTGTCAGAGCACAATATCTCATTACCTGGAATAGGACTTTTTCCGAAGCAGGTGTGTGTTTTTTGCTTTACTCTATTTTCTTTTTTTATATCATCCTAAAAGGGAGACTAACTTCCACTTTATAATTTTCTCTCTCAGCCTCCTATGACTTCCTGGCTTTTGAACATGCAAGCCAGGACAAAGTGATAGATGTCCTTTTTGTCCTGAAAAACACAAATGGCACACAGAACAACTCGTGTGCTGACGCAAGTATTAAACTGTTAATTTAAATTTATTTACCAAGAAAAACAAGAGTGACTGACTTCTCTGTGTTGTGTTTTAGTATAAATCAGATAAAGTCCAATTATGTTCCAGACCTGACTTCGCCGTGTCTGTTTCTGTTGGCGGTGGACGGCACTGATGGAGACATGCTGTGGCAGAGGCCGCTGGCTTTTCAGTTCCACTGGGCTCAATGTGGTCTGGGCCAAGATACACCAGGCTCCTGGCACTGTCTGCTGTCGCATTCAGACAACCTCACAGCCATTGACAAATACACAGGTTAGTGATCCATTTATTATTACTGTTATATATCAGTCATGGTCAATGTAAATCAGCTTTTTTAACGCAGTAAATACATAAACACACAAACCAAAAAAAAAAAAAAACAACTCTTCAGTGACAAAGAGGAATCAAATTTCTACTAACTAATGTCAATTGAATAAACATGTGTATGTAAAATAAGTGAAACAAATAAATATTCCCCCCCTTTAAAGTAACTGTCCTAATTTAACTCAGGAAAAAAAGCTTAAAAAAATGTAGTCAAGTCAAATCAGGAGGTGGATACAAAACGATTTCCAAGCTCCTGAACATCCCCAGACTTCGGTTAAAATTCACCATCGTGGAAAGATTATGGGACATGTGTAAATCTACCAAGAGCAGGTTGTCCTCACAAACTGATCAACCGTGCAGGAAGGAGAATCGTGAGAGAGATCAATAAGACAACTGTGAGCACTCTGAAGGAGTTACAGTACAAATGTCAGCAGGCAGTATAAGATTATCCTTCAAAATTTCCTTGTAGTTTGCAGCATTTATTTTAAACCCTATTTTACAAGCATTCCATGGCCAACTTTGACTGGAGAAGAATACTCTCGTCTCTTCTCAGATCAAGATGATTTTAGTTTAAATCTCTGGTACATATGCGGCTGGTGATGTACACATTTCGTCAAAGCTTTCTAGGTCTTTAATGTTTTTTTAGTAAAGGGTTGTGGTTCATTCAGAATATTGCACAATTTCCATCTGTTGTTCTGATAGCTGGTGTGGTGAATTTAATGAAATAATGGTGGACTCAAGAATGAAACGACGGCCTTTTGTGGGGATTTATTTATTTTTGTGTTGAATTCTGGGGTAAAGCATGCAAAACAATCACAAATCCTGTTTTTATTTTACAGAAAAGAGCTGTAAGAATTATTACTAGAAAACATTACAGTCACCCATCAAATACATTATTTTATCAACTGAAATATTGAAATTCTATGACTTGGTTGACTATAATATTTTACTGTTTATGTAGAAGGCTTATAAAAACATATTGCTTTCTAACATCCAGGTACATTTTGTTAAAAGGGAGAGTGATTATTATCTTAAGGAAATAGAGATGTTTATGAAGCCTTGGTTTCGTACCAGTTTGAAAGAACAGTGTATTTCCATCCAGGGAATAGGATTGTGGAATGGTCTGGAGGATGATGTTAAAAATGCCAGATTTATGTACATATTTAAGAGAATGATAAAAGTTGATTTTCTGAAGGAATATGAATAAGCATAATGTTAATCTATATGAATTGTTGTTTGAGTTTATGTTTTAAATTAGATTTTTTTTTGTTTGTTTTGCATAAATTACTTTTGTTTGAACATATTGTGGGGATAAAGGGGGTAGATATTATAAGATTTATTCTTCTTCTGCTACCTTTCATTTTATTTGATTTTTGATTGTATGTTTTTGTTTTTTGTTGTATATAGTTGTTTTTAGTTTTTAAAATGAATACATTTCTAAATAAAAAAATAAATTAAATAAAAACAAAAATTAAAAAGAAGTACCATAATAGGAAATAAAGGAATTATTGCTATAGCAGATCATGAGTTTAACAGAGCATCTGCAGAAGTTTGGCAAAGAAACAATACAATACTTCTATTAACAAAACAAGCAAATTGTGGCAAATTTAATTTGTTAATAATAGACGGATTAAGTGACTAATTCAGTAATCAAAATGGAACATTCTTATCTGACTGTAGCCATGACACATTTGAATTCATGAGTATGAACATAATATAATCATCCCATTTTGAGCCATGAATTACTCTTTATAATCAGTAACATAATTTTTCATCCAATCAATTAATCAAGTTTATTTGTATTGCACATTTCAGCAACAAGGCAGTTCAAAGTGCTTTACGTCATAAAAACACAAAAAATACAAAGTCATAAAACACATAGTTAACAATTGAAGCATTACAGTTTGTCCAGTACCATTGTTACACATCAAAATGTTGATTTAATGTGTCATTCATGTTTCATAAGCGACTCTAAACAGGCGGGTTTTCAGTCTTGATTTAAAGGAACTCAGAGTTTCTGGAAGTTTGTTCCAGATTTGCGGTGCATAGAAGCTGAATCCTGCTTCCCCTGTTGGTACTGGGGATGCAGAGCAGACCAGAACCAGAAGACCTGAGAGGTTTGGAAGGTGGATGCAACAACAGCATATCTTTAATGTATTGGGGTGCTAAGCTGTTAAATTATTTCTAAACTAAAAACAGTAATTTAAAGTCTATTCTCTGAGTTACAGGGAGCCAGTGTAAGAACTTTAGAACTGGGTTGGTGTGCTCTATCTTCCTGGTTTTAGTTAAAACGTGAGCAGCAGCGTTCTGGATCAGCTGCAGCTGTTTGATGGATTTTTTAGGCAGACCTGTGAAGACACTGTTGCAGTAATCAATGTGACTAAAGATAAACGCATAGATGAGTTTTCTCTAGATGTTGCCATGACATTAGTCCTCTAATCCTGGAAATGTTCTTTCCAGTTCCAGAAATGTTCTGTAACTACCTTTATGTGGCTCTGAAGGTTCAGGTCAGAGTCCATCACTATACCCAGATTTCGGGCCTGTCTGCTAGTTTCTAGCTGTAGCAACTAAAGCTGTGTGTTGACTATAGATTGTTCCTCTTTAGGTCCAAAGATAATAACTTCAGTTTTGTTTTTGTACAGCTGGACAAAGTTTTGGAACATCCACACATTTATCTGTTCTAAGCATCAGTTCAGTGATTGGATGGGTTCAGAGTCACCTGGTGACATCAGAATGTAGAGCTGTGTATCATATGCGTAGTTATGGCAGCCAACCTTATTTCCTTTTAAAACCTGAGCTAGCGGGAGCATGTAGATATTAAATAAGAGGGGTCCTAGGATTGAACCTTGGGTACCCCACATGTGACTTCTGTCCGCTTCAATGAGAAGTTACCTATAGAAACAAAGAAATCCCTGTTCTTTATGTAAGATTCAAACCAGTTGAGTACTGGACTGGAGAGCCCTACCCAACACAGTCCAACAGAACCAGCACTGTGTTTCTTCCATAGTCTGTGTTAATATGGATGTCACTGAACACTTTGACGATGGCAGTCTCAGTAGTGTGGTGAGTACAGAAACCAGACTGAAAGACATCAAAACGGTTGGTTTTCATTAAGAAGGTATTTAACTGTTGAAACACTGCTTTTTCAATTATTTTGCTGATGAATGGAAGGTTGGAGATTGGCCTGTAATTCTGCAGTAGTAATTTGTCCAGATTGTTCTTTTTTTATCAATGATTTGATGACTGCTGTTTTTAAAGCCTGGGGAAAAATTCCTGATGAGAGGGATGAATTTACTATTTGAATCAGATCAGATGCAATGACTGGCTGGACTTTCTTAAGAAAATTTGTGGGTATCTATACGAGTATTAACAACTTTCTCCTCTCGACTTAGAAGCTTAATTTTGTTAAACAGGCAAACGCAGCTTTCTGCCTCCTTGTGCACTCAGCTGATTGATAACATCACTCAGAAATCTGTCTTAATACACTGAGGTCAGCTGATTGATAAGCCAGTCAAACTGACAGCTCTGTTCATGACTGATGTGTTTGTCAGGGGATGTGGTTTGGCAGCAGCCTCAGCCTACTGGTCTGCAGAGCTCTTTGCCCGTTCTCAGTGGCCCAGATCTGGACGGTGACAAGACTACTGATGTGGTGCTGGTAGCATCAGACAACACACAGGTGATTGTATTTATTAAGTTTGTAGCAACGTGTTCCATTGTTTTTTTTTTACACCATGCTCATTTATGTTGCAATACACCAAAAGTGTTGGGTATGTTGTTTTGATTTATGATTACTAATGATTTACATTAGTGTATATTTTTTCCCTATAGAAATGAAAATATATTTAAATTATAAGCAATAACAGTCAAATGACCTAATAATGCAGCAAAACATTTTTCTAATCTGCAGACTCAGCTTATTTTGCTCTCAGGGAAGACAGGTGCCCAGATCGGTTCGACTGTGGTTCTTGATTCCTTAAAATCAACAAGTCATCTTGTCCATCTAAGTGAGCAGGGTTCTCACTATGTACTGCTTCAAAAAGGTTTGTATGTGAAATTGTGCATGACAATAACTGGGTAGTTCATAATTTCAGGGTAAGCAGTGAAGTGTAAAAACTGTCTGGAGAACAACCACAAGAGAGATAACTGAAACCTCTGCCTCCGATGCTACTATGTGCAGGCGGGCTAAAAAGGTCTTAATAACACTTTTAACATATCCTGATCAAAATAAATCCAAAGTTATTCATGTTATTACAGGATTTTAAATCAATGCCATCCAGAGTGAGGGGAAGTTTGTTGGGGAAAATGAGGTGCTGTCGATGAGAATGGAAAAATTGCTGGATTTTGCAGGGTGGATAGGTAGAGGTGATGGACATCTAGAACTGGGCGTCATCCACGTAACAATGGAATTGGATACTATGTTTTCAAAGATGCTGCCAAGTGGAAGGAGGTAGATGATAAAAAGGAGGGGGCCGAGGACAGAACCTTGTGGAACACCAGAACAGAAAGGGGATGGATTGGAGGAAAATTATTTTAATTTAACAAACTGTACAGCCAGAAAGGTACAAAATAAACCAGTTGAGTGTGTCTGAAACACCAATACATGATTGACTGTCAACGAGGATGGTGTGTGAGATTGTATCAAAGGCGGCACTTAAATCGATAAGGAAGAGGATAGAGAGGAATCCAGAGTCAGATTATACTATAAGTTACTCATTTTGGTTATTTGACCACTAATGATAGTAAATTTTCTCACAGACACAGGTGTGTATGGACTAGCACTGTGGAGGATTGCAGCCAAGGCTAGAGCAGGACTGAATCCGGGCCTTAAGAAAGACAAAAACCTGGAGAACAAAGCCGATGCTGCAACTGGCCTTGTTCCCATTCATGAGTAAGAAACATCTTGCTTGTTGACATTGTGACTTTAATTAAAATCCATGTGTTGTTTTTTTTTTGCTAATATTTGATGTTACTTTGTAGGTCTGACGCTGTGAGTTTGCTCAGGACTAAAGCTACGGATTTTTCATCTGACCTGGTGGTTGTTTCTGTGAATGAGGTGGCTTTAGTGGATGGAAAAAAATTACAGCTACGGTGGAGATTCAACACTAGCTCAGTTCTTAGGTAACTTCTCTTTCTTTTTTATTTAATGATTATTTGATTTTCACTGCAGCCCTTTTATGTGGTTGGAAGGTAGTTTTTCAGACAGTACAATAAATATATAATGTTTCTATAATGAAGTTTCTTACGTTTGAAAAACATTTGCTTCCTGTTTTTCTTTCAGCATGCCTTCCTTTGGTCACTTTAACAAAGATGATATCCTGGATGTTGTGGTTGAAGAGGACATAGGCAGCTACAAAAAGAGGGTAAATTATTTGCAGTCAACTCTTGTTTATTTTCTCTACCCTGATTTTCTGATTTCTCTTTCAACCAAACATTCCTGTGTGTAGATAATAATCCTGGATGGGAAGTCTGGCGGTGTGCTGTGGGAGCTCAAACTTCTCGCCAGCGCCAACTCTCCAAGGCCAGCCTCAGTTCACACCATCAGCTCCTACTCAGTCTTCATGTTTTGGGGCTTGATGCCACCAGAGTCCAACTCATCTGTAAGGATACTGCTTACAATGAAAAAAAAAATTTTTTACTGGTGACTTAGACTTTCATGAACTGCTTTTGGACATCTTTAAAAAAAATTCAGGAATCATCGACTGGTCGATGTTCTTACATGCTGCATCCTGGCTACCCTAAAGTTCTCCTCGAGTTTAACAACAACCTGGACCACATTATAGCCTTCAAAGGTGATTTTTTTTGTTGTTGTTATATGTACCTAGTTTTACTTTAAGTATATACCAGTATGATAACAGATGACTGAATGATTTAGGCAGTGGTTCACAAAGTTTGGTGGGATCGCCCTCTAGAGGGGGTGCATTGCCATTCCAGGTGGGTCCGTGTACCTTTTCGTCATTCGAATTTCATTTTAAAAACAAAAAGAGCAAAACAAATTGTATTTATTTTTTTATATATTTATTTAAGTTTAAAAATAATTATTGAAAAAAAAAAAACGTTTATTCTATTTTCGTTTTATACTTCAAAAATGAAAAAACGGTCCATCTTTTCATTTATTGCAAACCGGAATTTTAACACTGTTGTTATCAGACCATTTAAGATGGAACTAGTTAAATTAAATTAATAAATAATAAATAAAAAATTCATAACAGGTGGCTGCCTGTAAATAAATAAATTCTAGCTAACTAGGGTTATTTTTTTAATAATATTGCTAGTCTAGCTAATTTCTTAGCTCCACCTTAAATGGTCTGATCATAGGATAAATAAACATGTTTTACTTTTATAACAAGCTAACCTGGTGGTTGCAATAAATAAATGCTAGCTACTAGTTTTGCATTTCTTTAACAGGTGTCAGCTGATAGTTTGGATATCAAACATGACACTGTTTCTTTAGCCCGTTAACTTTATGGCGAGGAACTCGAAACCGCAGCAGGTTCCACAGGATGCCTTTAGGTTGCCTTGACAACAGTGTTAAACTTTCGGTTTGACAAAAATAGAGACTTCTGTTTTTGGAATATAAAATGAAACTAAAATAATCATCTGTTTCTTTTGTAAAAAAAAAAAATTTCAATGCCTTTTTTTAAATGAGAGAAAAAAAATTATCTGTTTTTAAAAGGAATGACCAAAAAGTACATGGACCAATAAAGGGATCATTTATGCTCAACAAGCCTCCATTTATTTCCTTGCGGGGAGTTATTTTAGAATCATTTTGCACAGAGGCATTTTTGAAAAAAAAAAACCAAAATCAATTAACCAAAGGGGGAGAAACATTTTTGAATCTACTGGATTTGGGGAATGATTTGAGGGGGGGAGCTCAGATCTTTTATTGGTTTGTTTTTATTTTAGCCACACTGATGGAGAGTGGACGCCATGCTGCTTACCTCCTCTTAACGGGTCCTGAGAAGAAGGAACCCGAAGGCACGGTGACCCTCATCAAGCGGAAGCTGAAGGAGGACGTCCCACTGTGCACGGTTCTCCGCACCGGCGCCGACGGGGGATCGATGACTGACGCGGACATGAAAGAAGTCTTTAACCGACTCCGCTTCAGAGACTGGTGAAGGGGTTTGGGTTTTGTTGACTCCCTTGGACTTTAAAACCAAAGCATGATAGTCAGTTATGCCTTTTTCAGCTGTTAACAACCAAAGAAAGCTGTTTTTATTTAGAGATTTTGAACTTAATTTTAGGTGACAAGATTCTTCCAGAATATTTTAAAACTAAATGAGGGCATTACCCCCCCAGACTTGATTGCACATAAACTTTAATCATACGTTGAAGAAGCTGCTGTTTTGCTGATGATTAACTCTACAAAGCCTTCCTTGCTGGACTGTTATAATAGGTTTGTGCATCACTACAATGCTGTTCTCAGAGGTTTAAATGCTGGAACATTATTTTTGATATCTATGCAACTGTTTTGTTTTTTGCTTTAAAGGTTGTCACTGCACAGGGTTTGTTTGTTTTTGTTTTTTTTTTCGTTCAAAGTATTTCCAATTACAGTGGCCTTCAGAGAAATTTTAGAGTGTCAGGGCTAGTTTACGTAAAGAAAATTAGTTTTGAAGTTTAGTTTATGTTAAACAGATATATTACTTATCTATAATTTAATCTAGTCAAAAGTCTGAAAACATTCAGGTAAGTTGGCAATTTTCGACAAGTACTGTACTGTAAATATACTGAAATGTGGAATACAACAGAGCCCCCTCTGATCTAAAAGTAAACTCTAAGCAAACACAAGTTTTATAATGTTTGTGAAAACTTTAGAGACAAACTTGAAGTCAAGGAGACAGTGGACAATCAAGACATGGATGTTGGTGACTTCCTGTATCCAAGATGCTGTAATTTCAGCAGCCAGTTTCCAAGACATGACTCAGGCCTCTATAATGCTGTAGAAGAGATCTTTACCAAAGATATCTACTGATGGAGACCATTTTAATCTGTAACTAAAAGTAAACTTATTCCATATCTTGGAAACTCAGCTGCCATACTCACTGTAACACTTATTGTTGTAAATCTCCTTTTTTCCTTTAATGTTTCACGTTGGATATATAAATAAAAAGGTTCTTGTCTTTACTTTTTGTCATCAGTGATATATAATTGAGACACCTAATATACTAAATACTTCGAGTTGGGTTAGGATTACACAAGCATGGTCACAAACATTGCTTGTTTAATCCATTCCTTTTCATCTCAAGATGTTTTTATTAACGCTTTTACAGTATGTTTTAGGGGGAAAAAAGATTAAAAGTAATGAAACAAACATGTAAAAAGTAATTTGAATATTTTAAAACCATACAATAAACCACAGTTGAAGAATATGCTTTAACTAATCTACCCTCAAACATTGTTACAATTTCAAATAAAAGATGGTTGCAGGGTATTTGATTGGTAAATAAAAACTGAAATCTACAGTAAAATTCAATAAGATTATTTGTCTAGTAATGATTATGTTACTTAACAGCTTGCTGGATTATTCAGGAGTTATTTCCAGAGATATCAAGTAAGTACAAATACTTTACCTTACTTTAGTAGAATATTTGGTTCTTTACTGGAGTAATTATTTTTCAGCCTGCTTTTTACTTCTACTGCATTTTCATGCAATTATCTGTACTTTCCACTCCTTACATTTTAAAAATGCAAAAGTATTTATTTCACTTCAGCTTTTCATTTTGTCATTCAAAAAAAAAACTATCCAAATATATGGCACCTTCCATGGATGAGAAGTATGATTGATTTATTCAACAGACTTATGGTCCATGTTGACATTTTAAATGAAACAAAAAAGATACACAAAAAACATCATAAAAGACTTGCAAACCAATATTTCCACAAAGATGAATGGTAGTGTAACGCACTCCCAGGATCATGTGACATTAAAATAAGACTGTTTTTGGATTTACACAAACGACACATAAATTTGTATATTAAATTTCTCAAAAGTGCTTGGAATGTCCTGACGTTCGTTACAAAACATCTCACTTGCGCTTGAATCTGGGTTTCTTAAGCAGAACTCATTATAAGCAACTTTAAGCTTCTGCATACTAGCTTTTTAAAATTTACACCACAAGGGGGCAGTATACAGCAATGTACAGTAAGATTGAAATAAATTTATCTTTACATCATCTGAACACATATGAAATTTCCTCGACAAAATCTTAGCCTGGGCAAACAATATGCGACACTGCCAATATATATGAAGATCATCATCATCACTGAGCTGGTCTGTGATGTAGTGACTCAGATATTTGGTTTTAGTACAAACATTTAACTTTTGCTGCGACAGAAAAAAATCAGGAAAACAGAGTTCTCTGTCTGCTTTAGTCCTGCATATTAGCACAACACTTTTCTTGGCATTATACTGCACATTATATGTCAAACCATAATGAGAGCAGACATTCAATAACTGCTAAAAACCAGCTCTGGAAAAATTAAGAGACCACTTTAAAATGATCAGTTTCTATGATTTTACTCTTTTATAGGTATATGTTTGAGTAAAATGAACATTATTATTTTATTCTATAAACTACTGACATGTCTCTAAAATTCCAAGCAAATATTTAGTTTAATTTATTCGCAGAAAATGAGAAATGGTCAAAATGATGACAAAGATGCAGTTTTTCAGACCTCAAATAATGCACTGAAAACAAGTTCATATTCATTTAGAAACAACAATATAAATGTTTTAACTCAGGAAGAGGTCAGAAATCAATATTTGGTGGAATGTTTTCCACTAAATACAGGCAAACTATGCAGTGGTCTCTTAATGTTTTCCAGAGCTGTATATCATTCTGACACCCTTCATGACATATGTCACACTCCAGCAGGACATGTCAGATATACATACTACAGTATGTAGCCCCGTATGAAGATGATGTGGCATAAATACACATTTATACAGCCATTGTAATATATATCATCATATACTGCTGAGACAGGTAGCCTATGCAGTGTTTTCCAACCCATGTTCCTCAAAATCCCTTTCTTCCCAAGCTGAGACACCACCCATCCTCCCTCACTGCACTCACAATGACACATTTAACCTTTACCTCTTTTTCAAAATACTAAAGTGAAATAGTTACAAACTTTTAGTTGGAAAAAAGTGAGTTGTACAGAATTTTAATTATTTAAAGTGACTTGTTTTGGTGATTTATTTATTTACAAACAAATTAATATTTTTACAACCTCTGAGCAGACAAGGATCCAACCACCCCCAGCAATGTCGACCTCATCAAAATTCACTATAACATAGTCATTATGGCCTTTAGAACGATGTTATTTTGGGTAGGTAGGGTTTATAGGCCCATGTGGCACAGCCTAATTAAGCTTTTGTCCCTAATGTATTTTTTCTTTACAATACTTTTACTTTTATACTGTTTTATTTGAAACCCTATTATGTATAATTTCACTGGAGTAATAAATGTGAATACTTTTGACACATCTGGTTATTTCAAAAGTAGCTTTTTTAGTTATACATATTGGATTTTGTAAATAGTGGAACATTCCACCTTCTCAATCTTCTGCCAATACAGAGTTAATACAGATGACAAGGTTTGTATCTACTGTAAGTTTTGCACTTTTACCATTAAATAAGTATTTTTTTGGAGGATTTCATTGCTGGACATAACACAACTATTCTACCTTTATGAGATACAACATTCTTAAAGTCAAAACAATAAAACAAACTTAGTTCAAACCATTAAATAAAATACAGACTCTGTTAATGAGCTTACATTATTCAAATCATTTTTGTTATTTCATATCAGTGCGTGCGCATGCGCACTTTTAATTGCGAGATGACAGGGGCGTGCCGCCATGCGGAGCATGACGTCGCCACGGAGACACGCTGCCTGGCTGTCATACCCACACAGCTCGTAGTAGATTTTTTTACACCATAGCCGATATTGGTGCCGCCGAAGGACTGAGGAGTTTAACTGTTAAATTAAAAACATATTTTGAGTCTGTATACAAAAGCAAATAAATTTATAACATCCAATAAAAAAGACAGCTCTTTCTCACGACGTAGATTTCAGACATTCCGACGTGACTTCCTGATTTCAGTCGGCATTTAGACGTATTTCTTCATATACATGGTAGACAAAACGGAGGAAAAAACCTTGCCTACTAGGTTCACCTGCCAGAAGAAAAAAAAAAACACTTAAATACATCTGTTAATGATTGACACAAATACTGACTTCCGCCTTTTAAGAAGTTATGTGCAAAACATTAACATTAAAATTTATACCGCGGTACTTTTAATACATTTTAATAGACATTAGAGCTGAGTGTGAACAGTCTAAAATCTAAGAATACGAGTCTGTCATTTCAATGTGACCTGTACATGTCCGCCATATCTTTATAATAGGACTGCACGGCTGCAATTTCTCCGAACAATAACGCACGCGCTCTCGTGGCGCATCAGAGGAACCGACCGGTAAAATAAAGTCACTGCTCGAGTCCAACAGTCCGACAAAGGTAATGTTTATCTGTATGTTTTAAACGATTTAATAACCCTATTTGAAACGGGATGTAATGTATTTAATACGTAAAAATGTTAGCTGCTGTTTAAAATGTGTAGTTTAGTTTTACTAAAAAATCGTAACCTGTTTGTACGAAAGGAAACTATGTCCGATGAGGAAATGCCTCTATGACCTGGAAGACAAGGCCATTATGTAGTTCAATGTCATTTCAGACGTCTTATTTTATGGTTTTAGTTTAAAACATTACTATCATACGGTGTTAAAACGTCGCCGTAATTCTATATTTTTTGTTCGCTCACTCCCTGAAGTGCCGCATTTCTATAAACAGGTCCAGGTGCCGTATGCGGCAACCAAACAAATTCTCCTAAATTTAATCCTCTGCAGAACCAGAACCGGTGGTCTGTGCGGATATTTTGAAAGCCAGTCATTTCCCCCCGCCTTTATAATTCTCACCAGGGCTCCGAGTGTTTGTTTTTATCGGTCTGTCTTAACAGGAAATACACCGAGTCTTGTTGTTTAATATGAGTGACGGCGGCTAAATGCTGGAGGGGAAGAAAAAAAAAACTTCTGTGTTGCATCTTTACTGATTATATTGTTTTGACAGACTGTAGAAATGGCTGAGGAAATTAAGTCCAAACTGGAGAAGTACCGCACAGCTCCCTTTGACGCCAGATTCCCCAACCAGAACCAGACCAGGAACTGCTGGTCCAACTATGTGGGTAAGTCATGACAAGGTCAAAGCAGGAGACTGATGACTTTTTGAGCTTTACCTCAGGTGTGTTAAGATTAGGCACCTTTAGGTATTAAATGTATGGAAGATTGACGCTATTGTGGAAGTTAAAAAACAAATTATTCATGGATTTGTATATGTTAGAATTAAAAATGTTTTGGCCACTAGAATCTGAGCAGAAGAGACTAACTTGAGACATGAATTGTTACAAATTGTTTGTTTTTCCTCTTTTTGTTTATTTTTAGATTACCACCGCTGTCAGAAAGCCCTGACTGCTAAAGGAGTAGACACCACCCCTTGTGAATGGTACGGAAGGGTCTACAAATCCCTCTGCCCCAATGCTTGGGTAAATATTTACTTTCTCAACTAATTTGAAATAAAAACAAACTGGATTTTTTTTTTTTTTTTTAAAAGAGCCATGACCTTTGGTTCTTTCCATGACTGGGGGGTCAGCTTAGTTTAACAGGGGTCAAATTTTCTTTCCTTTCCTTCACTTATTCCCTGAAGTCTTAGTCCGGTCCAGCAAATCAAAACACAATATTCAAATTAAACCAAACAATCTTAGCTGAGTAAAAATTGGGTTCAGGCACATTCAGATCCATTTTTTTCTTATCGCAAATTTAAGTACAGGTTTTCACTCTACAATATTTGAAATTGTTTAAAATATCAGCTGTTATTTTCAAATTTCCTTATGACATTTCTGATTTCTACAAAATCAAGTCACATTATTTGGTTATTTAGAAACAAGTTGTAACCAAAGTACTGTATACAAAAAAAATCATGTAAAAACAGAAACACAGTGGAAAAACAAGTTTACAATAAACTAAGAAAAAAAGCCACGAAAACCAAATGATTACTGTATCATTAAAAGACTAAGCCAACTCACACATATCAGTGAGAACAGATGTGTTTAAGAGATCTAAATACATGAAGGAAATTAACCGATCTCATATTAGAAAATAGTTTGATCAGATCTCATGGCCCGCAAAGTAATATAAGGTTGTCAGAAATATATGAAGGCTTGAGACAATTTTGACAAGTCAACAAGAAAAAAAATTAAAACCAATTCTGTGACCCTACAAAAAGAGAATAAGACTGTTAAACTGTGCTCGAATCTACTTATTCCAGTTAAGAAACAGGCAGCAGCATTTGAATCGTTTGGGGGTGCAAAAAGCCCGACTCCAACATAAAGTGCATCGTCAAGGCGGGTTGTTAGAAAAGCAAGAATTATTCTCTCTAGATCAGGTTCAGTCTAAACTGGCTTAACTTTTGCTCTTGGTCTCAACAGAAAGAAACTTTTCTGCAGAACAAAGTTGATCAAACTGCATTGAGTAAACATTGCAGTCCAAACAACGAGTTTTTGGCATCACAAAAAATGCTCTATTTGAACGTGGATTGATCACCATGGTAACACAGTTCATAATCTGGATCTGGGCAGGAAGCTTAAACTCACCCATTGATTGTTTTCCTAATGATATTCTAGATATTAAAATCAGAATGAAACATTTATGTATTAAATATTCTCACAAATTCCTATTCTCAATACCCATTTTATCCAACCTAGAAGCTTGTAATTAGACTACATTAGAGGGAAAATAAAGTGACACAATACCATTAAAACCACAATTACAGTTAATATTCTCCCTTGTAATACCGATTATGTCTGAGAAGAGTTGGGTTGTGCTGAGCCAGCTAACAAAGAAAGCTCAGCTATGTTGAACCTGCTTCGAAGTGCACCCGTCTGATCTTCAGGATGAATGTTAGCTGTGTCTCTGCTGCAGCTCATTTGACACAAACTATTAATCTCTGGTGTGTCATCAGAAAACTGGTAATGTTAAATCAGGGATGTTGAAATACAGAAACATATAAAAGATTCAGGAAATATTAAAGTATTACTGAAGTATTTTTTCATGCACACAAAGAATTTTCATAAAGTTTTCATCTGAAACTTTTTTTTTTTTTTTAGGTGGAGAAATGGGATGAACAGAGAGAAGAGGGGACCTTCCCAGGAAAAATCTGAGCCGATACAAAGATGTAATCAGCTAAATGTTTGTAAAAAGTGATGCTCTCGTCACCTTTTCCACTACTAAACTCTGTTCCTGGAACAGATTGAAACTGAATAGTCATTCCTTACAGATACAATGGAATATACTGCAGATTGTGCATTAAAAATTCTCAGGATGTATTTATGGAGCTCAGCTGTCTCTTGTGTATTTTCCTCTTTATTCCCTTTGGGGGAATAATAAATAAACAGGTTTTGTTTTGGCCTGTCTAAAAATATAAACCTACAGCTCACAGTTTAAATTACATTAGTCTGTATATTTGATCAAGAAAACACATTCACAACATTTTTTTTCACAAAGTTTATGTTAACATTTTATTTAAATAAACCTACATCAAATGTACACATAGAAAGATTAGAAAAATAAATGTAAAAAAAGTCAAACATACAATAGTCATCATTAAAAGGAGCAGAACTGGTGATTTGTTAGTGTGGGTTATTTTGAACAAATACATAAAACTGCATTTCTTAAACCACTCCACATAAGGAGTGTGAAATTTACAGCAGTGCTTAACAAGACTGAACAAAAGTGAAACGTTTTAGATAATTAAAAACTAATGTTCAGACCTCTCCATGCAGCAGTACAGTAAATATTTAAATACAGCACACCACAGACTTTAGTATTATGAAGGTAAAACAGGATATATCCTTTATTAAATCTATTTAATTTGAGGTATAATAGTAATAGTTGCATATTAGATGTTGGCTTTTATCTAAAATTAAAGAAAAAAGCTTCAGTAGCTCAAAAAGCTTTGCCTCCAAAAGTCTACCTTAAGCACATTGCAGCTTTTGATAAAGGTCACTTGGACTGCAAACAAGCTTTTAATACCAATGCTAAACACATCTAAACCATCTGGATGTGTTCATATGCATAAAAAAATTTGCATAACTCCAGTTCTTTAATTAAAGGTGAAATACACTGATTTTTAACCTTTTTTGTATATTGCGTAAGCGCCAATGAATATTCTACAAAAGGTAAAAATTGTTCAGAAAGCACTTCCAGGTAAAACCTGCTGCAGAATATATTAGCTAATTCATTTATAATAGATATAAATTGGCTGCATAGCTTTACAACAGGTTGATGGATTGGTGTTTTCATATTCAGGCTATGATCATTTGGCTCATCAGGAGATAAGTCCCTGAAGTGTTTTTATTTTTTTCTGGAGGGGGTTACATACAAGTAGCAGTAGAATATGCAGCACAAGTCACACGTAGCAGCCACAAGGTGAAGTGTTCAGTACTAGGCACAGTAACTCGGCTGAGAAAATGCAGCCTCTCAGAATTTTTCTGGCACTGTGGGAGGGATAATGTGTGTTGTACAGTATGTGTTATCTGTCATGTGTGGGTGGGTGTTTTCACAGCCAACGACAGGGAATCCAAACATGAAGTGGAACTCACTGTGTGCAGATTAATTGAACTGTCCTCTTCTGTAGTTGCTTGAAGATTTAACGGAAGGTTTGCCTACCAATGGTGGAGTGTAGTATTCACGTTCAGTTCTCTGTATAAATGATTTGTCCGTGTCTCTTAGTATCTCCTCTTTCCATGTTTTCCACCGTCAGTCATGCACGTTTTAGGCCGAAGAGCTACATTAAAGAAGAAATAAGTATTACGTTCAAATAATTTCTGAATATAATCACCAAGAAAGTTGCATTGTATTTAAATTCAACTGTTTTCCAGATTTACCTGGATCTGCTGTCTGCTTCTTCTTGTTGTGATGAACAATCTGATTCTCGTTAGTCATCATCACATCTTGGTCCTCCACGTGATTACTGCAACACAAAAAAAAACCAGGAAGACAACTGTTTAATTTCAGCTACATTTGCTGAACAATTGAGAAAATGAGGTAAAAGGGGAGGAAACAGGATTTAAAGTCTGCATGTTATGGTCTTTAAAGAGCCAATAATGGAGCCAGAGGTACCACAAAATGAAAGGAGAAGAGGGGAGATGTGACTCGGGTATTTGGTGAAGGAGGGATTTCTGAGGACACTGGAGGAATCTGCAGTACAGTGACTGACCACCAGGGGGTGCTGACACAAACGTTTCTGGACTCTTACTTACTGTTGGTGGTGGTGTCTTCTGCCACGAGGGCTGAAGTGGACAAAAGTTATCAGCGTGATAAGATTTAACTTAACCCATTCTGTTCATCAATTAATTTGTCTACATTAGATTTTCAACAATTCACCAATAGTCCAGCAAATTTTAAAATACTGCAATCTGAGAAAAATGCATTTTTTGTGGACGCTTAAATGTTTAAGGTAAAGCTGGTGTACCTGATGACAGTGTTTCTTTCACGATGTGCAATGTAGAAATCATCTGTGAACAGGATGGTGTGGTAAGGCACCACCGGGTCACAAGTAGGCAGAATGCCTCTTGCTGTGTGGTTAACGATGTCCAAGATGCCGTTATACACCAGGAGGTCGTCCACCAGCAGCTGCACACACAGGCATGATGGAGGTAAAGGTCAAAATCTAAACAGAGATACTGCAATGCCCAACAACAAACTGTAAGTCTTACCCCAAACTCTTTCACTCCTCTCTGAGGTGTCTTTGAGTAGTTCCAGAGTTTGATCATTGACACGGTCACTGGCTGATCAAAGATGACATAAACACGATTGACCTGTGAGGAAACCAGGAGACACACTATAAAATGTAGATTGGAGTCAGCTGAACAACTTTCAGCTTCTTCTGACATGCTTCCTCACCATTCCAGGCAGAACTGGGGCTAACCACATATGTCTGCCATCGTGGGTGTCACTGACTCCATTTATTAATTTATCTGGAGTCCTTACATCACCACTTACATTGTCCAGTACATTGACACTGTCTGGGAAAGCTGCGATGTCTGATGGACATGTTAAAGACTGATGAGATCTGTGTACAAGTATATCATTAAAACTCCTCATCACTTTTGATCAAATTATAACCAGTTTTAACTATCCCTTATATGCAATCTAAACTAATAAATGACTCATAGGAAAGGATACTGTTGTCAGTGAGACTGATCTTCTCGTGGCTCTGGTCATAAAACTCCAGACCATTCAGTCCAATGTAGTATGGGTCCCCCCAGGTAGTTAACAGCTGCAGCTGAAAGATGACTGTCAGGTGATGGTCAAAGAAGACACAAGGAGCTTTTTGTTTCACACATACAACACCTTCAATTTTACATTTGGACATGTACTGTACTAACTGCTTAGACACTGAAAAAAACAACATTTAATACCAGAACATTCTGTGAGCAAACATGTAATGAAACACTTGCAAAACCCACCGAAAAAAATTAAATACCATAAAAACCATCTAGCAATGGATAAATTTCAAAAACAGTTATATGAAAAACTATTTTTACTAAATTGAAGTTTTTTGGAACATATAATGTGAGCAAAAATTTGCTTTGTGTCTGTTTTTGTAGCTTAAACAGTAAAAAAAAAAAGTCAACTTGCTTCACTGTGTATGAGGATACAGCCACAAGGCATGATGGGAGCTTCATAGTCCGTGCTGGCCTGTTCCTGTTTCTTACAGCTAACTCTAAATTAAAACAAACAAAGTTAAAACATTAGCAGATAATATGTGCACATTTGGACACAAATCTGAAATAACTCAAATTCTGGTTTGTACTTTTGGGAGTCTTCATTCCTCTTGTTAGTGATCGGTGCTCGAAGGAAGTCAACAAAGAGGATTTCTTGGGCAAAGTCAAAGTGACAATGTCCTGGACCCTTTCGGATCAGGAACCCCTCGGCTGGAGAAATGGTAACATCATCTATGTATAAATGGATGACTTTCACCTAAACCAAACAATAAGAAATGGTTACATTTATAAAGACATATAGAACAAAGTCATGTTTTTGCAAAACTTTTGAGTGTTTGAAAAATGTGTTTGTACAAATAACATGTACTGTTAATTATTTATTGTGCAAATACTTAAAAAAGAAGACTCTGACAATGTGATAATGTAGTTTAGCTTATTGATTTAGCAATTTCACACAACTTGTAACCAAAGAATTGCATTTATTTTTGTAATTGCTCCTAACGGTTTGAGTCAGGCAGAAACACGTCTCACCCCTCTGTATGAGTCCTCAGGGGACTTGTTGTAGTTCCAGACACGGAGACCGGCGATGGTCTGGATCTTGCTGAAGGTGATGTTCAAGATGTGGAGTTCTCCATAGGAGAAAGGAATCAGCCACATGTGGTGGTCCTCAGTGGTGATGTTGTGGCCATCGATAAGCCTGTGGGATGAAAACACCCACTGAAGACAGGCACTGATCTGAGGATCAATTTTGGGACTGGGATTGAGTGGGTCGTACTTATCGAGTGTGCGCAAGTCGTGTCTGTACTCTGGCAGGTCGTTTAGGTCCCTCGGTGAGGCAGAAATCATACTGAGATCTAAAGGTAAGCTCTCTCCGTCCTTCCCCACCACCTCCAGTCCCGTCAGACCCAAATAGTGGGAGTCGCCCCACGTCATCATCAGCTCCAGTCGAAGGCCTGGGACAACAGGAGACAATCATTGTACCAAACAGAACGCAAAATGTATGACAAGAGAACAAGCTAACAGAGATGATTAGTCTACTCACACTTTCCAGTGAACATCCCAGGAACATGTTCTAAGTTCTCCTCACACTGACTCACAGTGCGATTGAGTTGAAGTTTCAACTAAAAACAGAACATGCAAACTCTTCAAATCTTGACAATCAACCAAGACCAAAATACAAGTTATCCCTTCTCCTGCACTTATATGTTTTGTGAGTTAGAGTTGAAATCACATTTAGTTGAACAAGTAGACTGGCTGAAATCTTTACTCACAGTGAGGTCTTCCTCTCTAAAACCAGCCTGTGTAAAAGGCCTTTCTTCTCCTTCCCCATCAGCAGTGCGTGGCCTCTGCAGCTCCTCCTCATACACCAAGCTCTCAGGACTCTCAGCTTCACTGAGGAAGGTTTCATCAAAACGAGACATGGCCTCTAGAATCTCATCGTCAGTGGTGAAAAGGATAGTGTCACCAAATTGGTCCAACCCTGATTTACCAACAAGGTGAGGACAAGGGAAAGTTAGTTTTAAAGCAACAAGAGGATGACAGAATAAGTTTGAGACAGTTTTCTGGTGATGTACCATGAGTAAGTGTTCCAGAGGCTTTGGCAATTTCTCCCCTGAAGATACACCTTCCATCCAGCAGCATCTCCACCTCTTTCGCACCGCGGAATGAGTGGATGCGTGACTTATTGTAGTTCCAAACTCGGATCATTGCAACTTGGTAAGAAGCTCCAAAATCCAGGAAGATGGTGTGGCTACGACCGGGTGTGAAAGGTGCCAACCAAAGATGCATGTCGTCCTGAGTGCGATTAACACCATCGAGTAAGTTGGTGACCACACGTGGATCTTTACCATATGCTGGGAGAATGTTGATATCTGGGGGGTCTGCATGGATGTGATGGGGTCGAAGAGGCTCTCCGCTGGAGCTGAACACCTCCAGGCCGTTGAGACCCACATAATGCCGATCCCCCCATGTGGACAGGATTTTCATTACCAGCTTTTGGCCTTGTGGCAGAACCGGGATCTCAAACTCCTCCTCCCGCTCCATGAATGGATCCTCATCAGGGCCTTCGTTCAGGAGCCCCTGAGCATTTAGGGAGGACAGTGGGCTTCTGGGTGCTGTAGGAGGATTTATTGGGAGTGAGGGGGGACCACGTCCCTGACGCTGAAGAAACTCATTGAAAATGTCCCCTTCAAATTCCATGTTGGAGATGCGACCGCGTTGGCATTGGTTGAACTTTATGAGCGAGTCCCAAGACTCCATGAGCGTGTCATCCTGCTGGCTGAACGGCTGACCCCGAGAGCTGCTCTGCCTCCTGTTCGTGCTCACCAAACACATCGGCTCCTCTGGAAAATACAGAGAATAAACCAAAGAAATGACCAAACCTTCTATGATTAACCAGAATTCATTACACCATCAGTAACACAAACATGATCGTCACAAAAATAAAACAGGTACTTTGTGGAGTTTTACATTAAAAAAATTCCGTTGTTTTGACTGACTTGAAAGACTTGTAAAACCTCTGACTGAACTATTCTGAGCTTTCACAGAACAAAGCGTAAAACTGAGGCTTTATGGTTAAACAATAAGTCCTATTAAAGTTTTGACAAGATTTTCTTCAGTGGATTTGTTTGACAGTTAATAAAAAAGTACAAAATACCAGAAAATGTATCAGAATTTCAATAAATAAGAAAAATAAGTTTAGAACTTCTGAACTTATTGTGACTTTTATAACAAAGAAATAAAGCAGAAAAATAGATTTAAAAAAATACTGTAAATTAGTGGTGTCCCGTTACTATTAGGCCTGATACCAGCATTTTTACTCATACTTGTTCAAAATGGCCCAGAACTCAGAACTGATACTGGTATTCATACTGGATTCAATACTTCATTGAATGTGTTACAGTTTTCATTCCAAGTGAAAAGTTCCATGTTTAAAAAAAGTTATCCAAGTTGAAAGAAAATCTTATTTGGCTTTTATTAAAATGTTGCAACAGTATATATTTTGCTGTATATTTGATTTGAAACAGAGGGGTTGTGAGCCTAGGAGGGAGAGCCACCTTGTTCTAAATAAAAAGAAAACATGTTTTAAAAGTCACTGTGTAATGTTTATGTTCTAACCCAGTAAGTACTCAGCATCAGTATTAGTGAGTACACTGGTACTCAAAGAGAAAAACTGGTATCAGGACAGCCTTACTGTAAATAAGTCGCCTCTGTTACAGTTTAATACAAGAGATGTTAACACAGCCTACCAGGGTTTGTCACTGCTGTGGCTCTGTGCTGTTGCTCTTCTGTCTGCCTAACAGTGGCGGCTGAGGAGTTTCTGAATGAGCTCCTGCGTCCACTGATGGGCCTGTCTGGCTTCTGCTCTCCCAGTTCCTCAAGCAGGTCACAGCTCAGGTCCAAAGACTCATCTTTCCACTGCCCCCCGTTCATTGTCCTATCAATCCCTCTGCACACCCGGCCTGGGTTACAGGGCAGCTCTGGGAGCATGGAGGAGGACGGGACAGGATGCGGTTTCGTTTCTAAAGAGTGCTGAGGTACCAGCCACCGGGGCTTCTCTCGGTTTGTCTCGCAGCCCTCTGGAGCAGCTCTGTTTAGGGGCTGCAGCCACTGGGGCGCAACCCGAGAGGACGAAGGCTGGGTGGTAACTGTCTGCTCCACCTGCTGCCTGGGGGAGAGGGGTTCTTCAGACGCAGACAAGTCAAAAGAGCTTCTTTGTGAGGCAGGGCGATGAGAGGTAGTGATGGGTGGTAGTGGTTTATGAGCTTTCTCCTGCATGTCTATCATAGTCTGGCCTGCTGGGTCCGATAAAGCTATTGAACTTTGGTGTCGCTGAGAGCTGCCGCCCTCACTACTCTTCCTGTCCTCATAGCGATGTGGACTCGCACCTCGCAGACTGTGCCCTGAAGCCACGGGGCTGGAGAACAAGGGGTCCAGCGTCTGGAAATCCTTCAGATTGATTGTGGTGCTGTAGTCAAAAACCTGGTTGCCGCAGCCCTTTTCCAGATCACCTTCGAACACAAGTGTGCTGTTCAGGTACAGCTTTATATGGCAAGCGCCTATGTCAAGGTCCTGGAAAAGAAACAACTTTCATTAACCAGCATCTTGAATTTATAGAGACGTCTTACAGTTTTTAAAGCAACTGACTTTTAGCTGCACATTGACTATAACACTGTCAAATAATTGACTTATTCCCATAAGAACCTTCCAGACCAGTAATAGTAATTAGCGCTATAAAAAAAAACGACAAGTCCAACTCAAATCTGCTTGATCCTCCAAACATTAAAGCCACGAGTTCAGACCCGAATCTACATGCTTCCTAAAGTTCCTTACCTAAAGAGTTGAGGTCTTCATTCACAATAAATAAAACATTTAAAAACAAATCATTCCTGATGGTTGTAGAGAACTACAAAATGTGATGAAGCTTTTGGATCTTTCTATGAACAGCAGCGACGCTGAGAGAAAGAAGCTCATGCTACACTAATCCCCCCGAGGGTAATCTCTCGTTGCTCTATATTCGGATCAACTGACTGGCAGCTCGAGCAGACACACTTTAAAGAGAACCACTCCCCTGACGTGCCCTTAAATAAATCACCCCCCAAAATCTAATGACAACACACAAGCTGTGGGGTCCATCTGCCAGCTGGATAACACAAAACAAATGATCTCTGAGGTGTGGAACAGATTGAACTTCAGCAATTAGGGTTCTCGATATCAATATTGATATGTTAAGAAAAAAAAATACACATACGGTCAGGCTACGGTTGTAGTTCCAGATTTTAATATAAGATATTCCAAACTCTGGAGCGTGTTCTGTGTTCCTGATGATAAAGTAGAGCTGGATGGGAGGGTGGAAGGGGCAAGTCCACATGTGACGCTCTTTAGTGGTCTGTCAACCCAGGAGGAGAAAAAGAATGAATGCAAACACAGCTCTGTAATGAACCAGATTTAATCTGTGCGACAGAACTCATTCCAAGGAGGCAAATTAGAGGCTGCAGAAACCCACCTTCACCTTTCCGTTGACCAGCGCCCCCAGATTCCCCGGGTAGTCAACATTCCTGATGTCCAGGTCATGAGGCGAGACATACAACTTCTTGTTTCTGTGACAGAAGAACTGCAGCTCCGTCAGCCCAACCTGCAGAGTGTTCCCCCAGTTTGACAAGATCTCCATGGTAACATACAAGGCAGGGGTGACCTCTGCTGATGGCAGCTGTCTCTGCAAGACAAACACAGCACCATTCAACAAGAGTGACACCCAGCAGGCTCAGAATTAATCATGCTAAAGAGCAGGTCAGTGCTGCTGACTCACTGGCTGCTTGTTGTAGCCTGTTTGGACACTCTGAGGAATATTGCGACCGGGTCCAGATTCTAGTTTCTCCAGGGCTTTCAGGAGTTTCTGTTGTTGCCTGATCAGAATTATTACATGAATATAATCTTTATATTGTGACCTTAAGCACTAAAACAACTATGCCAATACAAAAATCTTTAAGGTGTAGCAGGGTGTGCATGCTGTCTATTCTTACAGTTAGGGTTAGGTTGAATGATATGAAGCTGGAAAAACTGTACAGGGTAACCAACCCAAAGATTACCTAGGACCCATGAGTGTTATCCTCTGCATGGCCAGAGCAACATTGTTCTCATCTTTGTCATGTGTGCTGTGATACTTTAAGGCATTCATCATGTGATTTCCCCGAGCCTAGAAAAGAAACCAAATGATCAAATAGAGGCCGAATCCAGGAACCTGTACCAGTGTGGATCTACACAACAGGTATCACACAAGCAGCTGTAGCTCAAGATTAACATCTGTGAACAGCAAAGTTTAAAGTGTTATCAGGACAGTTAGGCAGACCTGGTCATGGCTGAAGAGCTCATCTCTCTGTACAGGAGTGTTTTCTCTCTGTATGGCTTGGCGCACGCTGCATGCAACCTCTTCTGAGTCTCGCTCTTCAACTGAAGCTTTTCTGGCTGATGAAAGGGGCCTCTCCACTCGACTCCTTGGCCCTTAACCAGACAAAGCAAAACAAAAGTTTCTTACAAAGGCTCTGTATAAAGGCTGTGGAAAGATCAGCATCAGTCAGCACAAACGTTTTAAATTTTAAACATTGTGCATCACATATACACTCACTGGCCACTTTATTAGGTACACCTGTCCAACTGCTCGTTAACACTTAATTTCTAATCAGCCAATCA
>JARVJO010000125.1:6967298-6987569 GCA_031762555.1 Cynodonichthys magdalenae | reverse complement strand
GCAGTTCTGAAGGCAAAAGGGGGTCCAACCCGTTACTAGCATGGTGTACCTAATAAAGTGGCCGGTGAGTGTATTTTAATGACTTACTCTGAACATCCCAACTGTCTTTTGAAGACGGCCAATCTAACGTTTTGCTCTTCACCAATATAGGTTTAGTTGGTATAAAGGGATCAATGCTTTCTTTCCTTTTTGCAGACAGAGAACGTTCGATTTTACGACCTAAAACAAACAGAGAAAGTACATGCATCGCTTCATCTGCATCTCAAACAGCTGGCAAACAAAACTAGACGCTGGAACTATCTGACGTAGATGTCCCTTCAGTTTGTATTAGAGGAAGTGGACAAGAATAAAACAAGCTAACCTTTAGGTGAGGGTCCAAAGTCCAGGACAATAAGGTTTCCTGAGTCAAAATGGTCATGACTCCCACTTGTCCGAGAATTAGTAGAGGACTTGGAGGAAGAAAGAGGCAGCCCGAGTTCGTCCAGGCTCTCTGTGCTCTCCTCCCTCTCAATCTGCTCCTCTATCCACTCTTCGTCCAACTCTTCCCCCGCCGAGCCGCTGCTGCTTCGTCGCATGCTAACCTCAAGGCTCTGACGTAAAACCTAGTTCACAAAGGTCAACATTTATGTTCCCATCTGTGCTCACAGACATCAGCTGCATTGCTCACAGGCAAAAAACAGACAGACAAAATAGACTGACAGTTCAGGGATTTCCACGATTTCTGAGACTAGCCTTGAAATCTGTCATGAATTAACAACAAGCAGCGTCAAATTAATATAGACAATTCTCCACAACTTGAGTTAGCGAAAACACATGGCTTGAAAAAAAAAAAAATCTGCTCACCTTCACGTCCTCAAGGTTTAGTAGCAACTTCTCACTGTGCTCCTGGTTTGCTTGGCCTCCCTGACTCTCAGACCTGGAGCTGCAGGAAGGTGAAACTTTGCAGGTGTCTTTCTGAAGGTGCGGACTTCGTGGCGCTCTCTGGAAATGATGCAGAGATTGAATTAGAAGAAAACAAGAGAAACAGAGATGTTAAGATAGTTGACTCTCACACACAGCCCCTCCTCTAAAAACAAAACACCTACACACACACACACACACACACACTCTGTCTCAGTAGGAATAGTCACTACCTCCATGTCTACACTTTCATAGGGCTCAAAATCTTCAGAGTAGTGCGTTTTTGGGGATATTTCCAAACACACGCCATCCTCTGTTCTAATTTTTACAGAATCCTGTGCATCAAAAGAAAACATTATTTTATTCATTTCAGCTTTTTTTTATTGTAAAATCAAAAACTAAAACATAGAAGAGCCCTACCTGCACCCATTCCTTCCTCTTGACCTTTTCTGGGGCTGTTTGGCTTCTCTTCCTGTTGGACTGATCCAGATGACGACTATCTTCAGTTAGCTGGTGGGCGCTTCTACAGATATCTGCGGATGAGTCACAACGCAGAAGAACATGAGCAGCTTGCAGCAGACTGTACGCCTCGGAGGAGAGGAAACACAAAATCACATATGCAGATGGTCCACAGCACATAAAGGAAAAAAACCAACACAGAAAAAAATAAAAAGAGAAATGTTGGCAGCAACAACTGTCACTATCATTTAATCACTGGGACTGGGCATGAAATCACGCTACAAAAAATACAAACTGAAAAGTGGTGGCAATTAGCTCAGGCTCCATATGGTCTGCACATGACAGAAAGAATAAAAAAAAATAAAAAAGATGAGAAAGCAGCTTTTACTTCAGTGTGGAAATATGTAAAGACATATTTTCCTGTAAAAGGCAATAATGTTTTATTAAAAATCTATCATTTGAATTAGGTTAAGTAGTCTAGCAGCATACCAGCTGTACGTGCAGACCTCCTAGCTGGCAGAGAGATGTCGGACTTGTTATCAGAGCTCTTGAGGTGCTTTTTACTGCATTCAGCATTTGCTCCATTAAGATAAATGGAAAATCCTTGCTCCAGTCGTTCCAATTCAATCTCCTTTGGGTCTTTAACTCGGAGGCGCTTTAAAATTCTGAAGAGCAATTTTTAAAATTACACCAGAAAAAAATGATTTCAAATGATATACCTACATAAAAATTCAATTATGACACATTTAACAACTTTTCTAAATATAACCACATTTTGTCAAAATATTGCATGCATGCTTTTCACTTAGAACACTTTTCGTTACTCAAATAAGGTACTCAAATCAATCAGTGTTGATGCTACAAATAAGTAAAAATCACAAAGGAGTTGTGTATGTCCTCTGTGAAATCCAATCTGTCCATCTGCAGCAGCCCGTGCTCCCGTGTCACCTGTTTTTTTGCTGGAGGGCAATTAAATATTCATCCAGAGTGTCATCTAGAGCAGAAGCAGGCTTCTCTCCCTGGAACGTCTTGCTCTCCTTCAAGAACACACACATTAATAAAACAGAGCCAGAGTGACGAGTCAAAAAGGCTTAGAATGAAAACAAAAACAGTCCAGATGAAGATTCTACATTTGCAGCCTACGACAACCTAAATCTACGCACCACAACATTCACGCATGCAGGTACAATCTTGTGTGAGTAAAACCTCAGAGACTGTGTTTGTGTTTAGACTCAACATAAAATGCATTTTTAAAGACCTACAGAAAGCAAAAGACTACTGATTTTTCCCTATATTTAAAAGCCTTGTCAAATTTGTCTAAAATTTGTCCTATCCAGCACTTGTTCGGATTAAGTCCAATAGTGACTGCAGTTATTTGAACTAGACCTAACAATTTCCCTCTGCTTAGTAAACACTGTTTATTTTATAGGGAAGCCAGTATATAGTACTGACAAAAATACATGGTGGTGCTAGACTGCCACATCTTCCTACAACAGGGGTGGGCAATCCTAGTCCTCGAGGGACGCTGCCCTGCATGTTTTACTTGTTTCTCTGCTCCAACACACCTGATTTGAATGAATGGGTGATTTTCAGGCTTCTGCAGAATTTGGAAGAGGTGATTCAATGACAGTAAAACATGCAGGGCTGCAGCCCTCAAGGACCACAATTCCCCTCCCCTCCCCTGTGCTACAACAAATCAGTTAAACTGATTCTTAAAACTTATTGGGACTGCTTTTGTGATTTTTCTTTAAACCAAACTGAGCAAACAGAAGTTTTATGATTTACAACTTAATCTATGACAATAAAAACTTGGGAAAATAGTCACGTAAATATCAGAATAGAAGAACATCAAGATGAACTGTTGGTGCCATTAATGTAAAGTAGACAAAGGTCTCATAAAGAGAAAATGACAGAAATAGTGATGGGAATATGAAATTTCTGTTACAACCAAACTATTTTATACATCAAATAAAAGTTTAGCAAATATGATAATTGATCATGGTCATCAACATTAATTACAACCAGGTGATTGTGTAATAGATCTGACAGGTCTGAACTATCCTCAAGCACTTTGTTTAGTCTTTAATAAGGTCAACTAAAATGAAATAATCCCAAATTAAGCTACCAGATGTTGTCTGCTTCAAGATTAAATCTGCTAGTAGTGTTAAACTTAAAAAAAAGAGATTCAGGTATTTGCATACCCCAGTCACTTAAAACTCATGCCATTCCATTCTTTCTATATTCATGCAAAAAATAAATAAATAAATAAACATTTCAAAGCTCTTACTTAAGTCTTTACTAGTCAACTAGGCTACTGCCTGGTCAGTGTCAGAAGCAGAGAAGAGGGAAAGACATATGAAGGGAAATATTTGTTAGTGATAGAATCCAGAGAGAGATACTGCTGTGAATTAAGACATGCATTACTGCAGGTAATAACATGTTCAAAGTAGTAAGCATTATGGAAAGACTGATTATAATAAATCTAGGCAGCGTGCAGTAGCAACACAAATCTCTCACCTCTATATCCATTATGTGCTGCAGAGGACTTTTCACAAGACGCTATCTCATATTTTGAAGAAGCTTGATCACTGAGTTATTTTTGTGCTGTTTGGGTCCCACTGCAGGGTGACACCGAACCCCAAGGTTAGCTTTGACCTGAACCGTAAAGGTATGCACCACACCCCAAACCAGATCAATTGCGTATCTTAATTGTAGCCTTTTCACATCGTTTACAAAAGGGTTTTTGACTAAGCAACTAAACATAAATTTAAGTGCAGAGAGCTGGCGGTTTAGTGGTAGCATTTTTTCTTGCTAATATCCTAACAAGCATTTACCGTGAAAGATAACGTGTTTGTAAAAATGTTTATTATTGACTTATTTCACTTATTTACAGCTCCTCTGTGGCTTGTTAGACGCACAATCTGACTGCTAGTATATGTTAGCAAAGGTAACGTTAGCAAGCTTGCGCTAATGCTAACAACAAACTGAAGGCTAATAGGCTAGCATGTCTCTACTTTACATCACGAAACAAGATATTTACAAAATGGCATTGTTTTTATGTTTACGTACAAGTTTTACACAGGCTGTTATAAAAATGAAGCCGTACTTACAATCCGTGTAAAGCATTTCTTTTTTTTTTTAAGTATCGCGTTCTTACAAGGTTTTCCTCATGTGCCCTGTGTGTTGTGTTGCTCGGTAACCAGCAGTTTTCCACCAATCAGGAGACCCGCAACAGTGTTAGACACGCCCCTCCCAGCCCTCTCTGCACAGCTCCATCAATAATCTTTGTATGGTTCAAAAGCAAAATATTTTTAGTAAAATCACAGATTGTCAAGGTAAAAAATTCAACACTGTTTTTATTTAATATAAATCAGTACATTTCTTATAAAAACAAGACAAAAGGGGGTGAAATAAAACCATTTTAGATGTAAACCAAACAATTCAGATAATTGTTAACCTCATACTGAACCCATGTCACAGTCTGTTGATAAACCAGCAGGTCTTAATAACACTCATTCAAAAACACCCTTGCTTATACTGAAAATCAATCTACAATTTGGATGCTTTTTTCAAATGGAAAAACAAGGCTAATGTCAATCTCTCTGCAAAGCGATCAGAGTACAAATTAGCAGGCCATTGGTTTCTGTGCAATTCATTACAACCATTGCCAGCAGCGAAATTTGCATTATTTGTCAAATGAGCACACTTTTGTAGTAAAGCAGTTCAAAGATGCAGACTTAAAACTCTTGCAATAGAATCAGAGCTTTGAGAGGTGCTCAGAATTAACACAGTTAAAACATCCTTTGTAATTACCCAGACCTAGCTGTAGTTTTTCTTAATCATACAAAATTCCTTTAGTGAAATTAGTGACGGAGCTGAGAAAAGCCAACCTTATTCAGTTGCATTAAACAGCTTATTGAAAAAAGGTGGACATTAATATGGTAGATGCAGGAGGTCAAGGGGAAGCACAGAAGCTGCTCAACCAAGCTAAGCTGCTCACTGCTCAAATAGAACTCAAAATTATAAAACAAACAAAAAACAAATACACTAAACACAGAAGAGGGTCGGTTTATTATGAAAACCAACTTGGGTTTCAAATAAATACTCAAACTGATAAAATTATGCAAATATAACTGCAATTTGTATTCTTAAAAAGACCTTGTGACTGAATTATATTACTAATTAAGGGCCAATAGATGTTAAGTGTCAATACAAGTATAACCAATTCATTCTCACAGCACTGCAAGATAAAAAACAAAACAAAAAAAACATACCATCTACTTAGCATTAATCCAATCCAGAAAATTTCACAGATTGTTGTAGTAGGTTTTGGTATTAGAGTTTCAGTAGGTAGCCAAAATTTCCCTTCTTTAATAGAAATAATTTATACAAATGATATTACCTGTATTATCAGACCAAAGCTTTCAAATTGTGGAAAATGATCATAGCTTTCTGTTGTCCATTTTTTTTTTACACCAAACCTTCCACCTGACCTAACTCTGCTGGGTTAGGTAAGCATACAATAAAATTAAACACATTTTAAAAAACACATGGGAGGAGGAAAAGTAAAGTAACTTAAATAGAAGTGCTTAAAACAATAGTTCTTAGAGCCCTTTCAAAAAAAAAAAAAAAAAAAGAACAGGATAGCAGAAATCCCATTCCAACATAAAAGGAAAGCCAAATTAACAGATGAAATGGTAATGCTAATATTCATCCAATGATTCCCAGGTGTACAAGTTCACAAAGATTATATCCTTCCCTCCAGAACAAATATTTTATGTTTTCTTGTCAGTGTCCCCCCCAAGTCTGTGAGCCACGGCTTCCCTCAGTTTCAAGCCTGTCTGTAGTTGAACACTCTGTTTCAGTACACCGCTCTTCTTCCTCCTCCATCAGTGCCTGTTCCTCCTCTTTTCTCCTGCGCTCCAACTCCCATTCTACGAACGTGTCAAAGAGGCTGGGCCAGGCCTCGTCCTCGCTGTAGTTGCTTAGGTCAGGCCCGATAGCCTGGGTGAAGTTGAGGAACATGTTCCACGTGTCCCTTGAGATGCCCCGGATGCCTGAGGGGTTCTCGGCGAGAAAGTCCAGCCAGTGCTCCAGGATCTCTGGCATGTCCTGTGTGAAAACCAGCCGCCACAGAGCAATGGCGATTTCACGCTGCAGCGACCGCTGGCCTTCTTCTGCATCCAGGCCAAATTGGAAGGTGAAACGATAAAGGTCCTTGAAGTTCTCTTCTACCTGGGCCTCCAATAGCAAGTAGGGAAAGCGTGAACAGATGCCCTCAATACTGTCCGCTCTGATGGCCTTGCAGCCCTCAACAAACTCTTTCCTGTATGCATGAAGGAAACAGAACCAAATGTCAGAATGACTTTACAGAATACAAAAAAAGTCAAATAAAAATTAACAGAAAGAGCATTATACATTTTTCAATCAGTCATATAAAATGCTTAAGTTGGCATCACTTAACAATGAAACTTAGGTTGTACTTTCTAAAGCCTGTGGGAAGCAAAAATGCTGAGTTAAAAATCAGACAGGGGGAGCGGGAACAAAAGATCCAACCACAAAAGAGAGTCCCTATTCATCTCCTGACATAAACTGCAGGCAGGTTAGGAATGAGGTTACAAACCTCCAATGGACCTGGATCTGACGGTGTGTTTATGTGTTGGGCTATATATTTGTGGCCCGATTTTAGGTTTTTCCCTTTAGAAGATAAAACGTCTAAAACATAAATTAAGGATGATTGCTGACTCCTTACTGACTGACACGGCCTGTTTCTTTTAGATTTAAATTTTAAAAACTGCATCTAGGAAAAGAAGGGAAGCTTAAAGTTTAGTTGTAATAGTTTAGACTAAGAAGTTAAAATAAATATATGTCAAGTTTCTGATATTCCTACTGAACAGTTTGTTTAAGAGTGGATGGAAAGTGGGAGGACATCATTGTGGTAAATAATAACGAACATATTTAATAAAGTTCTGAACATAAAGATTTGGATATGCATTCAAAAAAATAGGGTAACAAAATGGAAAAACAGCTAATAAAATTTAAATATTTTATATGAACAACTGTAACACATTTGAACAAAATAAAAGCTAAAATTTGTTATGTGATATGCAGTAATAACCAAAAGTTTTGTTATACTTATAAATTCTGTCTACACAAGTGAGGGCATCCTGAAATACTGTTTCTGCAGATTTTAGTAAAAATTTGTCTGTCTTATTATATGACTACCATAAATGCTTCATTTTGTTAGGAACCTAAATTAAAACAAAAATGTTTTTATATCTTTATTTCCAGGGGAAAAGACAGTCAACATAGTTGAAAATACAACACCAACCATTCCAACCAAAACTCCAGCATACCTTGTAAACTTGCACATGGTGGCTGCTTGAAACTTCCAGGCAAGAACAAGGACTCGAAACTCTGCTGGGTCCACACACAGATCATTACAGAACCTCTCCATGCCCTCCTCCAAGATGGTGTCTTCCTGTTCATCCTTGTAACAGACAAACAGCTCCTCAATCCGCAGCAGTGAAAGCCCATCTCCATCCAGGCCTTCATCCTTGAACGGCTCCTTCATCCCTGTGGAGATGATTGGCGTCTCCACGGTAACCTCCAAGGCCTTGGTGCCATTCAACAGCTCACTGGTGGATTTGCTAGACAGGGCACTAGAATCTTCTTTGTGGGCCCCTCCACTAGCACTTTCGACACGTTTGTGAGACTTGGAACTGCTCTCTTTGTCTCCACTCTTGCTGCCGAGGGAGGACGTTGGATTCTTGCACTTAGTGACACACTGGCCCATGTCTTCGTGCCTGGTCCTTCGCCCGTCTTTCCGCCTCACCTTCAGTCCCCGTCTGAACCACCTAGACGCCTCTGCTCTGGCCAGACTAGACGTCTCAACATACCCTCAGGCCTAAAGTGAAGAAAAACTAAATAAGTATCATAATCAAGATGTAGCAATTCATTAAAATAACTCAAACTACAACTTCTTGTTTATAAAAGGACATTGACTTACCTTTGCCAGATCCACCAAAATCCAAGTCTTCAGTTGGCCAATTTAAAAACCCTAAAAATAAAAAAATAAACAGCACAATAAAAGATTTTATTTATATGTGATACTAATCAGAACTTACCACTGTAGCAGAGGAAAGATACACAAGTACTACGGATTTTACTATGAATTATAAACCGTTAGTGTTTGCAGCTGATGTACCTTTTATGAATCAGACTATTGGCAATTTGTAAAGATATCAGCTGCAAAACACCTGACACCTACCAAAATCCATGAAGGTCACACTGATTTTATGCTGACACAATATCTGATTGTCATTAAGACAGCAAACGAAATGTGCAAACCTTAAAACTATGTGCTTGTGACATATTTATTTGACAAACTGACATTTAAAATGTACATTCCTGACCCAAAACTGCCCTGAAGCTCTTAAAAGCAGAGAAACCACACTTCACAAATTTGGTTTTCAGCAGAGACATCTGTGGTGGAACTTTTGTTTTTCCTCTTTGCAGTAATATTTCACACACAGACATCTAGGTAACAAGATAATTTCTAAGGTGTTTGTTTTTTAGATTAAAAAAGAAAAAGAAAAAAAAGGCACAGCTTTGGCACAATGAGAACATACAGTATGGTGATTTGGCAAATAAAAACAAAACAAACAAAAAAAAAAAAGCAGAAGTCATCTGATGGCACATTCACACCAAACGTGTTTTGAGCATCAGGTTTACATGCAAAGTCTATGGTGGATGCACGTCAAGGGGCATCTGGAAGTGCTGTGGCATGTCTACACCATCTAGCATGGCGCGTTTTGAAGTGTTTGACCCACATCACGCATGTCAAACACTGGAGATGGAAAATCTAAATTTTTCCAGCTTAACGCAGAGTGTCAACCAATCAGAGTGACTCCACTGACGTGTCTTCCGACGATACGGTTTCCCGAATGATGTCCACTAACCGGACACAGATGGACAGGAGCTCTCCAGCTGAAATCGAGTACCTCTGGTTGGTGTCCTGGCAGGAGATGCAGGCATCGATGTGGGTCAGTGGCTTGTCAAACTGGGCTCGAGACAAATAGTGCTAAAAGCGAGCTTTGTCAGTTTGTAGTTCGCAGCTCCTGGAGTGGTGAAACTCATCAAATTCAGCACTCCTCTGAATTATCTGGTGATTTAATTATCTGGTTAGCGCGACGTTCTCTTGCTCTCAGTAAATAAAGCAAAACCACTTTTTTATTTCACCTTCTATTAAACAGAGACAGGCAGACGAGGAAAACAAAATGCTCTCAACGCGCAAGCTATTTTGACAAGCGTTGGACCTCAAAGTGCACAAACGTTGGACGCATTTTTGACGCTCAAATTGCGTTCGGTGTAAACGCAGCATGAGTCTCTTTGCTATGGCATGTTGATGTAAATACTTTCCTTAAAATCTAAGTTTAAAACAAGGGGACTACACTTGTTTTGGTGCTTTTTGAAAAATACTCACCTCCCATCAAAAAGACCTCTGTAGTAAGTCACTGTTGGTCAAATTAATGACTTTTTTAAAAACCTGTAACCCACAACCCATGATCAGAAATGAAAAGGTCTTTCATACAAGAAATGACGACAAAAACTCTGATGCCTTTTTTAAACTCTCAGCATTTCAGTTCTGGTAGAAGTGACCAGTTTTTTTTTTGTTGTTTATTTTTTTGGTGGTTTTCCTGTTGGTTTCATGTCTACTTTTATAATTACTGAACTTGATTGTTGGAGATCTTTGCTTCACCTGCTTCACATTAGGACAAGTTGGGAGCAATACTACTTTGGACATCAAGTATGAGTCTTTTATTGTCTTTTTTTTTGATGAATTTACTAGCTTTGCAATTTTTCGGTTTTATCTGAACTATTACTAATACTAATATTTATTCCCTGCCACTCGTTCTCGGCTTTGTCTGAACTTCAGCATTTAATGATCACACAAACCTCAAAATGATAATATATAGCATACAGAATAACCCAATTAAACTCTGTGGAACATTTTGGTTTTAGTCACACAAACACTTTTACACCTTATTTGGACATTATGTCCTCCTCCAGTTGTTACTGCAGGTTGCGACACATGCTGCTGCTTTACAGTAAATGCTGTCAGCCCCAGCAGAGTCAGTGCAGAACAAGATGTCTGTGTGTGAAGAGGAAACAGATTTTTGGTGGATGAGTAAAGCTCTGTGTTTTGAGGGATGTCATAAAATGTTGTCGATAGGTGCAAACATTACAGCTGTATAGGTGGATGAAAAGTGAACATAAATGTAACCACTATGCTTTTTGGTTTTTGTTGGTTTGTTTTTTTTTTTTTTTTTGAATGGCAGATTTACAATTTCTTTAAACAAATTAGTCAACATCCCCACTGAGGAGTGAAACATCTTAAAAAAAAAAAGGTGTGCTGCTGTAAATTCCTCTCATAAGCCAACGAGCAGGCAGTGAATGAAGATAGTTTTTGTTTAAGCTTGTTGCGCGAGTTAATTACGTGGTCATGTTTCCAGTGCTGCGTCAGCATTTGTTAAATCCCCGAGTGCTGTAATGATGAGCTGACAAAAAAAAAACATTTTTTTGTTGTTGTTTTTCTGTTTGATTGTTCGCCTCCACAAAGCAAAGGCAGAGAAAATAATGTTCTTGCCTGAGACTGCATGTGTGTGTGTCTGTTACCAAAATATCTCACACACACTGCTAGATGAATTTTAATAAAACCTCTGGAAAACACTCATTGAATAAACATTTACAACTGATTCATTTGAAGTCAAACTGATTCAAAACGGCTGCTACAGCGCTCTGCTCTTCAAAAAACTGTAAATTTTAAAGAAACTGAGCTGAAGTTTGGTGTGGATATAGCTGAAAGTGATCCCTTACAATACAGTTATTGTGAAAGATAAATTACTCAAGATCTTTGTTTTAAAATTTATTACAAACGTTTTGAAGACAGGTTTGTCTGTCAGCAAAATATCTCATGAACCATTGAACCAATTTTACCAAACATTTAAGAACAAAATCTCAGGGTTTACATCATCAAGCAATTCATTTTTGAAGCCAAAAACTGAAACAGACAACTGACCTACAAAAACACAGAAATGGCTGTAATTCAGTTTATTTCCAGATATTGGGCGTAAGTTTTGTGTGGCTGGAGCTGAGCTATTCACAACACATACTCACTGTGTAAGATCTTTGCTTGAAGATTAAGCAATAACTGTAGGAGTCAACCTTATTTGTCTGTTAGCAAAACAGATTGTGAATCACTGAAGGGATTTTCATGAAACTTTTAGAGCAACCACTGGAGTTAATCCAATTCAAGATAATCACCAGTTATTCAACACTAGCCAACACAAAAATGGGTATAGGTCTGCCAATTCACCAGATAGATGTGTTGTGGTAATAACATAGTTATTGACAACTTTTGTCTCTTATGCTACATTTCTTAGGAGTATTTTAAAGATATTTAAGAGTGTATTCACACCAGGAAAGTCCTTTGGTCTGCTTGTTTGGGCCGGACAAAAAGCAACTTTATTTTATTTTTATGTGTGGTGCATTTAATATTCACATTTTGCTTTTCTGCAAGCGGACAATAATTTGTAAACAAAGCCAAGCGAGGGATGATCATTGTTCCCAATGGACAAAAAGGACAGGGGCAGGACAAAGCATAGACCTGGAATAAAAGACGGAAGTCTAATCAAAGTTTTTTTCACTGTAATGCATCCTTGTTCTGGAGACCACTTGAATCTCAGCTCCTTTCATTTTCTCACTAAAAATGGAGAACATGAATGCATTCTTTTGTGTCTTCCTAGCAGATAAGTTATGTGTGTATCTGTCCAAATATCGAGGAGGCGCAGTGTCTCCTCGTTGCTCCAGGTCTGTCCATGGCTCATCGTTTGTAGCGTCCATGTAGTGGTAGCATTAACAACACTGAAGGGCTAATTGTTACTGTGATGCTTAGCAACGGTGGCTCATGAAGTCCAAAGAGGCGCATGTTTCCTGTAGTTGGTTCGGGTCGAGGCCGGTCAGTTATCACACCAGAAGCGAACTGCACCAGAGTTCATTTGGAAGCGAACAGAGACCATCTCAAAATGTGGTCCGCTTGTTGGTCCACACACCAGGGTTTGCATTAATGTATTCACACCTGATGAACTGTCCAGACTAACGGGGGAAACGAACTCTGGTTCATTTAAAGCGGATCAAATGTGTCAAGTGTGAATACACCTGAAAACTTTCAGATGTCATACCTTTAGCTTTCAGTTGTAGTGGCAAGCTAAACTAATCACGTTAAATTTATTAATAAAAAAAATCAATACACTGATATTAGCTTAAACCAGTTTGGAGCTCCATTTGTAAATGCATCATCCTGTGGACACCATACCAGCTACTAAAACAAAACAGCATTGTGTGTTCATATTCCCATCTACACCCACACATTGTATGTCATGATTCCATGTATTAAAACTAGAGGAGAGAAGAGGATAAAAAAGTGTTACTTACAGACACTCCTTCAGCCAGCATTGTCTCTCAGATCTGCTCCATCATTGTGACCTTGACATCAGCAATGCTGAAAAGACACATTATCTTGTCATCATAAGCAGAATATGATAGCTCATCAGTCCCAAACCTGCAGCAACTATTTTTGTCCACACTTTCAGTATGTCGTCTGAGCACAACTAATCTCTAATCCTACAAATAATTACTTGCAGGTTTACTCAGTAACTAATTTTATCTTCCAAAAGAGACAAGTTATAGAATTTGCACATCTGACTGTGCACAAAGGGATTTTGACCAATAGTTTAAAATATATTGTCCAAATATAAATGTAAGAAATTACAGAACATATTAATACAAAATGTACAACTTTCTGTTTACTTATGAACCACAAACTTCCCTCTGTTGTAGTTACTAATAATAAAAAGCAAAGAGTCTTGTTCAAGCTCTGAGAATTTATTCTCACTAAATGTCAGTCCTAGTTTATTAAGGCTCTACTTGTGCAAGATCAAGTTTTTTTTTTTTTTTACTTTATGGATCTTAGTGTGATTCAAGCTTACTGCTGCTAATTTAGTAGGTAATCTCACATGTTATACAACAATTTGCTCAACTGCTACTGTTTTTAAACGTGCATAAATAGAAAAAAACTGACTTGACACCATGCAGCCCATCCAGACATCAGTCTAACCGGATTAGCTGGTCTTCGAAAGTGTCCAAAGGAAAGTAAAGTTTTATTACTAGCGTCAACGACACCACAGTGTTGTCTGAGTTTTATAAACGTGCATTAAAACGAACCATACAATTACCCCAACTAGAAAGAGCAAAACACTTGAACAGGATCAAGGAAGCTTAGCAGCACATGTACAACACTCCCAAATGAGATGTAAACACTCCTTAACATTAAATAAAAGTGACAGTTCTAACTGTTTTGGGTAATTTACTGTTTTTTTCAGTTAGTGGTCTTCAATACTTCATCGTCTTTGAGTCATGTCAATGTATACATCTAAACTGCTTGGCCCTGACGACGTCGACATGGCTAAAAGTTAGCTAACGGCTAAGCTAGGTCTTTCCCGATTGATACAAATAATGCTTTAAATGTCCCCGAAAAGGAACTTACCTTTTTAGAAAAAGACCATATCGTGTCGTTTGGTTTGTACATCGTTCCAGAAACGCCAGTCAAGACAAAGTAGTAAAATAAGTTGGCCCCAAAAATCCCGAGCAGAAACGAAGTGAATCAAACTCGTCGTCAGACTGTTAGCTAACTAGCACTGAGCTGAGCGAAAGAAAGAAAATAAACTTCCACCATAAAGTTGTTCTAGATTTCACAATAAACAAGTCAAGAGCTAACAGCCAGAGTTTACATTTTCGTCCATGCTCTGCTTTGTTTGCTGTGGAAATTTAGAGGAAATAAAAAAGCAATCACGGAATAAACCTGTCTGTTTCTTTGTGCTTCCCCCTTTTGAGACACTGAACTACATTATGGACATTTTCCTGCATCACTTCCTCCCTCCGCGCGAGCAGCCAACAGCTGATCTCCATCTGAGCGGAGGTGTAACACACAATTATGTGACCCTGCACACTTGAGTGACTGGACAAGGAATGCTTATTTTCATTTTCGTTAGTATTATTTTCATTGTTGTTGTCCCCACTCACCATAACCATAACCATATTGTTGTTGTTAATTGTGCAGTATAGTTTATTTATTTATTTATTTATTAAAGTTTTTTTCATTCTCAGGGAAAACAGTTGATCCAATTAAGACAAATCTGTGAACTTTATAGCAATAATCAGTTTATATTTACATATTCAGTGTGAACACTATTATTTGGATGTCCCATATTTGTGCTCTCACTAATCTAACTGTTCTGTAATATTTGGATACTGTAGTGTTTCTAGTGTTTCTTTACATAATAAACGCAAATGATGTAGTGAGATTCAAGTTATGACAAAAAAGTTTTAGCAAACATATAGCACACAACTTCACAATCCCAGCTAAGCTTTAGTCGTTTTGACAAAACTCCCTGAAATGTGATTTCTCTTTCCATATTTGACCTCACAGTGGCGCTGTAATATCACTGCATCATGGAGGTATATTCAAGGCTATGCACTGTATTAAGATTATTTTGATTTATTTAAATTCTCCCTTCAACTCCAGTTTTATTATTTTATTTGCCATTTTCTGCTTACTCATTCCATCCTAATTGTGTAGACATTTACGTGTCCATATAGTATAGATTTACAAAATTAAATAATAGTATTTTTAGCTAAAAATGAAAAAAAAAAAAAAAAATCATAGATGTTCGTGTAGCAGATTTTTAAACTAGACTAGGAAGCGTTCTAATATGCTTGATCACAAATCATATGTAGTCAGACATAACTCATTCCCTTTTCAGAATTAAATGGATAGTGTATATGGGTTGCTGGACATGGGGTTGGCTTGGACTGGAGGTCAACAGGTCATCTTTTATTTAGAGGGTTGGAGGTTTGATCCTCTCCTCCCATAGCACACTGAAGTGTCCTTGTGCAAGACATTGTAGCTCCAAATGCAAATAACTGTGTAAAAATGAGAACATAAAAGGGCTTCATGTAAGTATAAAATATGGTATAAAAGCATTGTGTGTGTAACCTGAAGAGATACTTTACAGGTGTGGATAATTTAACATTTAAATATGTTGATGTAGAATGAAATAGAAAATATGCTTTTACAAACAGAGCTGCAAGAAAAAAAGTACTACATTTAAATATAAAAATTTATAAAGATAATTACAGCATTCCAATAAAAGTGTGAAAATTTAGGAGGAGCAATAAAAAAGAAAAGGAAATGATATCAAATTTGGAATTTGATCAGACAGAGTTAACTAGTCTGATCATAATAATAGGGAACCATTGTTATGGACAAAGTACAGATTTCCAGACTGTGGTAAATAATAAATATTGGTATGTATTGGCAGATAGTACTTTATGTGGGCAGTGGTGGGATGTAACTTAAGTACATTTTTCATGTATCTGTACTTTACTTAAGTAGATTTAATCATTGGTACATTCAACTTTACTTCATTACATTTTACATGAAGTATCTGTACTTTCTACTCCACTACATTTCTGTAACACGTTGAAGTATAAGTTACATTCACGTCACGTCACATTACGGTTTTTGATTAATTTATTTAGTTTGAAAGTTGCTGTAATTGGTCCATTGAACCACTGCAAAGCAGTAAAATACCATTAGACTCTCCGTCAAGAAGAGTGGAGCGATTCTGCATCGCCTGCTGGAGCATCAGTGGCAGCACTGGTCCACCTAAAAGGGATTCCACTACGGAGAGTCAGCCAGAGGAAATGCTCCACTTATGGCCTCATTTAAAAGACCTATTCAAGTTAACCGGTTCAAAAGACAAGATTTGATAGAGGACAACTTCTGTAGCTGTTGTCACAATGTCTGATGATGCACAGAAGTCCAAGTGTGAACAGAGGGTAAACATAAAAACATGCATTATCTGCAGCATTGTTCACTAAAATATACATATTCAAGAGAATGATAAAATTTAGTATTCTGAAGGAATATGGAGGAGGAATTGATGTTTGAGTTGATGTTTTAATTTAGTGTTGTTTTTTGTGTGTTTTCAGTTGTTTTGATTTTTTTGTTTTTTGAAATTTACTTTTATTTGAACATATTCTGGGGATAAAAAGGGGCAGATATTGTAAGATTTATTCTCCTCTTGGTGCCTTTCATTTTATTTAATTCAATTTTATGATTGTGTTTTTGATTTCAGTTGTGTATATAATTGTTTTAAATGAAATGAATACATTTCTAAATAAAATAAAATAAAATGGCACACCACTGACGTATTACAAGTGTACATACAGTAGGCACACTTCATGATATTGTAGACCATTAGGGAATACATAAAGCAAGTACTTTTACTTTTAATACTTTAAGTACTTTTTAAAGCAAGTATTTACTTACTTTTACTCAAGTAAAACACACACACTTTAACTTTTACTAGAGTTCATATTTGTCTGTTTATCTGTACATTTACTTAAGTACAGTGTTTGAGTACTTTCTCCACTACTGTATGTGAGTTTTCATAAAGACTTTATTTCAATAATGGTTTTCGACGACAAAAAGTCCTGACGGAAGAATTCCGAAAATGTGATGTAGTTTTTAGCCAGAAGATGGCGGTAATAAATTGTAAAGCTGTTTGCCAACCGAGAAAGAAGATGAACAAACGGAAGAAGAAGAAGAAGAAAGAGAAGGAAGAAATTTGTAGGTCAAGTTTTCAATAATTATTTAAATGTATCGCGATTAATGTTAATCTTATTGATGTGAATGTAATTTCGCGTCTGTTTTCTTGCTGACAAGCACTTAAATCTTCAAGATTGCTCTCGTAGGTAAATTTTGAACAAATTAATTAAAACAAGGAGTTCAAATAAGCTAATTAATATCATAACCTTTCATTTAAACACACCGAGATACATTAGAAAAACATCAAAATCAGGTATTTAACACGGTAATGATACCTAGTTGTGAAATATAAAATCACCTGAACAAAAACACTTATTTTCTGAATAAGAACATGTACAATTAGTTTGATAATCAATGAATTCTTAGAGCAACATCAAAGGTATGAAATACAATAAGTAACTTTGTTATCCTCCTGCAAGAACATCATAAGAAGATTATTTTATTTGTATTTTTTTTAGTCTTTAGTTTGTTATTTAAAAGTCCCAGTAAGATTAAAGATCTATTTTCAAGAGAGAGCTGGCTGTAAACATGTTTATGTTCACACGATGCATTTGAGGTGTTTAAGGAATTACTTTGTTAACATGACATGCAACTTGCACAGTGGTGGGTTATTTGTTACGGTTATTGCTGGATCATAAATACAGGTTTGAATCAGCACATGCAATTTTTCTAAGAAAAACAAAAAGTAAATTTCAATTAAAAGAAATTATAAAGCCACTATTTTACCTTTTATTTTTGTATGTATTTAGCGGTAGTGACACCCAAAATGAAGACAGGACTTAAATTTACCAGCAGATAAAGAAAAAACAAAACAAAAGAAACAATCTAAACTTTAATGCAATAAACATGAGTAAAAATGTGATATTTGATTGCTACTCATCAAATATTTAAGTCATGTATCGTCTTGGTGTAAATTGAATGACTAATTGTATCACATTTTATTTGTACATAGACACAGAAAATCATGCGGCAGAATTTGTGTTTTTATTATCATGCTGCCTTATTCTCAGATTTGAGTTTGAGCCCTGATGGCGGCATCTGCTCGCAGTACGGTTTTGTCTCTTTACATGCGTGTGTTCCGGATCGCCCGGACTTGGCAGGCACAGAGTGGCGTTCAATCCGACACAGAGACTGAGAGGAAGTACATCACGCAAGAGGCTCGCGCTCTGTTCAGACACAACCAGCAGGTCTGCAACACCGACACCGGCTCTCAGATCATGGGGACTAAGGATTTAGGGCTAGTTGTAAAACTAATACAGTTCTGTTTGTGCTGCTTTTCTCAGCTCACAGATCCAGAATCAATAAAGCGATGTATAGAAGAATGTGAAGCAAGGATAGAAATAGGTATGATTGAAGAGATGCTATAAGATTTTATTAAACCTCTATATAGCTAATAATGTTTGTGATCTGACTTTAATGTAACGTTGACAATTGATGCTAATATCTTGCCTTACTAATTAATTTTTTTTGCAGGCCTACATTACAGGAATCCATATCCAAGGCCTGTAAGTAATACCCATTCATTAGGGGGAAAAAAAGAATTGTTAAATGTGTGTGAAGTCTGTGTTTTCATTCTGTGTTTCGGTCATATGATGTTCCTGCAGATGCACCTCCCGCCGCTGGGACTGGCCACTCAGAAGGGCAGGAAACTGCGAGCACAGCAGCGCCTCAGGAAGCAGGCCAAGCCAATCTACTTACAATCACATGACGAGACCTGATGGCTGATATCCTGGATCCTTGTGTGGCGTTCAAATTACCAAGGACAGGAAGCTGCAGTGCGGTCAGCATTCTGGGCTGAGGGTCTGCAACCAGTTGCTGATGGAAGAACAGTCTCGATTTAGGAAAAAAAAAGAAACATTTCATTGTTATTCTTACAGTCAGCAAGTTTCAGTGACAGGTTGGGTTCAGCTCAGGAAGGCTGCTGTGGACTGATCCTGGCAGCAGATCATCTGATTTTCTGATGTTGTCAGAGGTGACTAGTCTGACTGAGACAAAGAACAATGTGGATTTCTGCTGTCTAAACAATAAAAAAATAAAAGAGTGAAAATGCAATTTTACAAAAAGTTACAAACCTGTCAAATTTGCATTACATTAATGTTTTTTGTTGAATTTGATGGTTATATTGAAATAATAAATAATAATAGCAGCTTGATGAGGGACATCCTGACCATCATTTGGGGCACGTTGACAGGAATAGCATAAAATGTCTGCTGTAATAACCAAATAATAACAAATAAACTGTTTATAAAATGATGTTTGTTTAAACTGCAATGAAACTTCTGAAACAACAATAATCCACTTAGCTGTTGGCTCCACTAAGACTAGCCATTAGCTTATCAATCCGACCAGAATTAAACTTTATCTCTCCAAACTGAGGCCTTTCAAAGAGCTACCTGCAACAGATAAGAAAGTTAATGTTGATAGCTCAACAGAACCTCACCTAACAAGGCAATTAAAGAGACTGATGAATGATCCAGATTTATTTATAACATCCACCTTTGTGAAGGAAATTTTGTAATTGATCAACTGAATGTTTGATGCAGTTTTGTATTTTTACATTTTCTGATCATTGCAGCCATAAGTTTAAAACAGACAAAGAGTTGGTCTGTGTGTTTTCAATGGGTTCTTTCTGTCTGTATAAACAAAGTTAGTTACGTTCTGACGTAAAAGTTACCACCTTCAGGGGTGTAACCAGGAAGAGACTGAAGAGGTTATATGTTGAAGTTTAGAAGTTGGTGGTGTTTTTGCAGTCTCTGTTCAGATCCAGCCTGGACAGACTGGTTTTTGGCTCAAGGTCTTACGCTGAGGCCTGTGTTGTGCTGTGCCTGATTATGATTTTGGACATCGCATTTTATTCTACATTTGCAGCAACCCTGATACAAGAGGATGGTTTGTCTCTTCTTAGATGCATTAGTTACAGTGTAATTGGTTTAGTTTTGAAAATTGTACTTCATTGTGTGCAAAATATCACAAACAGCACTTTATTTAAGGCAGAGGTGCCCAAAGTGGGGCCAGCGGGCCAAAAACGGCCCGCAAAGCTATTTGATTTGGCCCACAAGCTGTTGTCCTGGCTACTAGGTTGTGTTCTCCTGTTTTACATAGAAACACTATATTTCCATTTAGTCATTCCAACCATTGGTCCAACTATATAAAAGGGCTTTAGTACAGATAGTCTTACG
>JARVJO010000125.1:6943415-6967198 GCA_031762555.1 Cynodonichthys magdalenae | reverse complement strand
TTATTGGAAACTCAAGACAGCCATGACATTATGTTTTTTACAAGTGTATGTAAACTTTTGACCACAACTGTATATATGTATTATATTATATATAAATTACATACATTTTATCACAATCCAGTAAGTCAAGTAAAAAAATATAATATACATATATATATATATTCACTCAAAATCCAGTTATTTGAGTTTATAAAAGAATGCAGAAAAAATTATTAAGGTTGATTCTCTGATTCTGAAAAACTCAAAATTATTTTTCTTAGCTTGAAAGTTTCCAGCTGTAGATAGCACTAAATCCAGCAACAAGAAAAGAGAAACCCTAAAAAATTTTATATTTAAAGTATTAACTTTGGGGCCTGGTGAAATGTCATTGAGGGCCAGATTTCTATATACAATGAATTACAACCCCAGCATGAGACTATCAGCACCATGCTTGACAGTTGATTGTGTATTTTTTCATTGAAAAAACTCAGCTTGATTTGATCAAATGTGCTTCTTGTCATTGTGCTTAAAAACCTCAGCCTTTGTCTTGTTTGACCATAAAACATTTCTGTAGAAGACATTTGACTTATCAAGCTTGAATGTGTCACGTTTGGATCAGGGGCATCTTTCTTGGTTCTCCCACTCAGCATGGTGATATAAAACAGGCTTCAGTGTGGACAGAGACACAGGTGTGCAGGCTCATAAGCCTTGATGGTTCCTGGGTTGATCCTGATTTCTTTTCATCTGAGGGGAACAGTTTTTGTTTTCTTACCGACTTCAGCACCGTATTGATATATCTGAACAGCTTGTACAGACTGTCAGCTGTTAGAAGTGATGGTCTTAAAACTTAAAGTTGTTTAGAAATGGCTTCAGAAGACTTTACAGGCTTTTGTAAATTTACCATTATCCAATTTGGATCTTAAGAGTTCCCTGAACTTTTCTGTTGTCAAATGAATCTGTTCCATGCTGAAAAAGCTAAACTACCAGCTGCTGTCAATCATGATCACTAACAAGACACTAATAGACCTGGGCCAAGTTAAAGACATTCTTGATCTTCCATCACTTAATAAAAGATTTAGGTGTTTGAACCTGTGTAGATGAAAGAAAATACACTATAAAATCAAACCTGTGTGTGCCCAAAAATCAAAGAAGTTGAGTGTTTTATAATCATCTCACTCTGGTTTAAAGAAATCATAAGAAACTTGAAATGAATATGACTTATTGCCATGATGAGAGCATGTAAACCTCTGACTGCAAAAGAGGCCGAACTCCCATTACTGAATAGAATCTGTCAATCCAGTAAGAAGTCCAGCTTTAATCCAGAGGCTGTGTTTCATGTTTTCTGTGTGCTCAGAAGCAAACTGCGTAAAGGTGTTTAATAATGACCGCGGATGCTCAGGTCCAAATGTTGGGTCACAAGGTTCCCGAGTAACTTGAAGACACCATAAAATATTTAGCTGTCCTCCTTTTTGTGATCATGGGATTTACACAAATGTGTTACCTGTGTGACTGACACACAATCCTTTGGCCTGGTGAAAGCACAGACATCTCTGTGGTGTCAGAAGGAAAAGAGGATTAATTGGCACGTATTCCTGCAGGATTTGAGCAGAGTATCTGGAGTATTTCACTTACTTACAGTTTGCTTTCCCATGAGTAAGCTAAGGTTGTTGTAAATGTAATTGTGATGGAAAAAGACAAATCTCTTTCACTGCAGCTCTTTGTAGGTTGCATGCAGTTGCTGTTTTTAGGCAACCCTTCCTGCTGATGAATTTACCCTCTTTTTTGAACATTCATTTCAATTAATTAAACACTATATTTGTTTCTTTTAATTAAGACAGACACCTGAAGGTAGATGGAAAACTCATTAACGGTGCCCATGAATAATGGAAGAGGGCGTGTTGGTGTTAAACTAGCTTGGTTTACATCTCCACTTGATGGAGCACCGTTGTAGCTCCCCGGGGCGTTGGAGGACAGGTGGAAACACAATGCAGAGAGGGGCTGGAGGAGGAAAAGGAGGCTGGCAGGGCAGCGAGCCAGGTTGTCTCAGTGCTGAGCAGTGAAAGTGAGGAGACAGCCTCGCTGAAAGGCCCGGCCAGCGATGGCCTCATCAGGCAAAAATGGAAAAAGTTTAGCCGGCCAGACTACAAGCTGCAGGGATGCGACTGTGGCCACCAGCAGCTGTAGCAGGAAACACAACCTTTCTCATTGTGTTGGGTGGAAAAAAAAACTTTGTCATGCAATGTGATAAGATGCTTTATCCAGTTCATATTTTGATTCTTACAAACTACACAGTCCTAGTTAAACACAACTGTAGTCATAAAAAAACTATTTTTGTCTTTTTTCACTTTTGCAAGAACTAAAAATACACGTCAATTTAAAAAATAGTTCAATTGTTTTAAACAGGTTCTATGGAAAGTTTATAAACAAATATCTCATCTCATGTAGACAAAATGACCTCAGTTTAAGAAAAGATTAATTAGCTCTAACTTAAAAATGTATTATAACTAAAGACGCAAGTTGTACGTAAATTACACAGATTTCCCCCCAATTTGCATTTATACCAATGTATGTAGAAAATGTCAGAGATTTTTTAAATAACTCAGAGCAGGTCTGTATGGAAATTCTAAGTTACTACCACTTGGATTCTTTTGTGAAACTCATGGATTTCAGTAAAAACAGGTCTAAAGGGGTTGACATGAAAGGTGCCTCCTCATGGGATGGCCTCAGTATGAGCTTTAATCAAGTAAATACTTTTATTTAGGTGTTGATTTTTTTGACTGGTGAACCACTGCTTTTCTTTAATCTTGACATTTTCTCTTTTTATACCCTCTTCTTTTGCTCACCAAATAACCTAAATAGTTTCTAAATGCTCCTCCAGTTGGTTCCTGTTTGTATCGCTTACTTTCACAGCTTTTTCTGACTGTCACGTCTTTTTGGGTTAATTCCTGCCATAAAAAAAAAAAAATAATAATAATTCTTCATTGAAACACTCAATATGTTTTCTCTGCTCTATTTACAAATTATTTATTTCTACTTTACACAATGACCCAGCTTTGTTTTTACATTTTACCATGCTGCTGTATGTTCAAATAAGCATTAAAAACACAACTCCTGTTATAGTGGTAACAAAATGATAAGTCTGTAAGAATACAGAGAAAATGCAGCAGCAATGAAGACACGATGTGCAGCGATTATCGTCCAGTTTGTGTCTGACTTGAGGGGCAGAACGCCTGACCTAATGAATCCTGGCATTACACCTGTCTACAAACAAAGGTTCTGCATGCATGCTGCTCACATTATTCAGTCCATTTCCCCTGCTTCACACTCGGCTGTGAACCGCTCCAGTGAGGGTTGAAGATCACAATCTGATGAAGCCAATAGGACCACATCATCTGCAAAAAAGCAAAAAGGTCACAAAAAAACGGATACCCTGAACACCTTGTTTGCGCCTAGAAATTCTGTCCATAAAAGACAAACAACGCAACCCCACAACATCCAAAGTCTCAAGGAACTCCAGGCAAATCTCATCCACCCCCGGCGCCTTTCCACCGAGGAACATTTTAACCACCGTGGTGACCTCAGCACCATAGATTGGAGAGCGTAACCCAGGGTCCCCAGGCTCTGCTTCCTCATTAGAAGACGAGCTGGTGGGATTGAGAAGGTCTTCGAAGTATTCTGCCCACCGACCCACAATGTCCCGGGTTGAGGTCAGCAGCGCACCATCCCCACTATAAACAGTGTTTGTGGCGAACCGCTTTCCCCCCCTGAGACGGGTGGTGGAGCAGAACCGCCAAACTCCTCCCACGCCCGAATTTTGCTGCTGATAACCCAGACCCCAGGTACAGTCTCACCACCTGCTCCATAATAGAAGACTCCTCACGTCACACCCTGGACTTTTTCACATCCCTGAGTACACCCACCTTCTCGACAAAATAAAACAAATGAAACAAGACCTTCTCACCACCATCTCCAACAAACCTCCTGCATTTTTCTCCTGTGAATCATCCAAGCCTTCTGGTCCTCGCTTCAACGAACCATCTGGTCCCTGCTACGTCGAGCCGTTTGGGTCCTGCTCTGTCGATCCGTCTGGGTCTTCTTCCACCTTCTGTGCTCACAGCGCCTCCGTGAGCATCGACGCCCCCCCCCCACACACACACACACACGCACACACACACACCTTCCCGTGTCTGTGTCGTATCATCTGGAGACGATACGTCGAGGGGCGGTACTGTGAGGATCTGTGTCTTATCTGGTGTTCTGTCTCCCTTTTGTGTTCTCTTTGTGTCATTACTCATCTCTCCTCAGTCTGTTGTCAGTCATTCTCCTGTTAACAACATTCACCTGTCAGTATTCTGTAATCAGTTCTTCTCAGTTGTTGTTCGTCATCCTCCTTCTTTCTGTTGTATATATTCTGGTTCAGTTTTGCACCACCTCGCTGGTTCATTGTTTGGTCTAACCTTCTGTTTGGTTGTCATTGTTGTTTCCCATGTCTCCTGAGTTTTATTTGCTGCCACATCAGCTTTATGTTTCATTCAATAAATCAGTTTTATTTAAGTTCCTCACCTCCGTCTGGACTTGGCTTCATTCTCCTGCTGAAAACCTAACACTAGGAAAAGTAGTCTCTACCTTGGTAGAGACTAATGGGGACCCATTAATAAAAGTAAAGTAATAGAATAAAACACAATTAAAAAGCCCAGACACATTTACAAAGTCATTCACATATAAAAGAAATAACTTCAGTCCAAGTACAGAACCCTGTGGAACTCCACATTCAATAATAGAGAATTCAGATTTAATGTTATTTATTTGTACAAACGGTTTCCTGTTTTTTAGATAACTAGATACCCATAGCAGTGATGATCCTCTTATGCCATATTTATTTAACTTTTCAAGAAGAATACTGTGATCAGTGGTGTCAAATGCTCTCTTTAAATCAACATAAACACTAACACAGTACTGTTTTTGATCAACAACAGTTGTTATTTGTTCTAAATCTATGAGAGCCATTGATGTGGAATTATTAGCCCTAAAGCCATATTGATTTTTACTTAAAATATTTTGTTTATCAATAAATTGATCTAATCTAGTCACAAACAACTTTTCTAAAATTTTTGAAAACTGTGGTAACAAGGATATTGGTCTGTAATTTGTAAACATACATTTCTCACCATTCCTATGAAGAGAGATTACCTTAGCTATTTTCATGTTTGTAAGAATTCCTGTTGAAATTGATAAATTACATATATACATAAATGACTCAATAACATAATTGATTATTTATTTCACAAACATCATATCCATGTCCACCCAGTCTTTTGTTCTTTTGTCTTATGCTTTCTTATAATCTATACCAACTTGTTTTTACATTTCTTGTATTTCTCTTCTGATTCGTTTGTTCTTAATTTCAAGAAACATGAATACAAGTTATTCTTTATTTTTTTACAAACATTTCTCAATCTTTTTGTCATCCATGGTTTGTCAGCAATATTTTTCTCTATATAACTGTTTTGCACACAATTCTTTTCCTACAGATCTCCCAAATTGTTGATAAAACCATCATATGCTCTGTTTACGTCTTCAACATACACATCTTTCCAGTTTTGCTTTCCCAAATCATCTTTTAATGTATCCAAAGCTTTTTTTGATGTGGTTATTATTTTTCTTGAATGTATCTACTTTTGTATTGCATTGATAATTTTTATAAATCGTGAAAATTGGTAAGTAATCATTTACATCAGTTGTTAAAATACCCATCATTAATTCTCCCTTTGTAAAGCTGTTATCAATTATTGTAGCACTATGGGTAGTGATTCTTGTAGGTTTCAATATCAGTGGATAAAGATTTAAACTATACATAGAGACTACCTAATGAAGAATCACCCTAGTAAAGTAATGTGTACATCTGACTTCCTGGTCACACCCCTGGAGGTGGTACCTTTTATGTCAGACTTATATTACAGAGAGGCCTTATATTGATATGACTCACTGACTCTGTTCTTCTGTTTAAACCACACGGCTGCACAAAGTGTGAAATACAAGACTGGATCTTAAATTCAGTTTATCTGTTACGATTGGTGTCTGTGCTTATGATTTATTCTAGTTTTCTGTCTTGTCCTCAGTTGTCTTTCTCCTGTCTGCCTTTGCTCCAGCCCCGCCCACTCACACCTGATCCTCATGTTTCTCCCCCAGGTGTTTCTTGTTTTTACTAATTAGTTTGTCTTTATATTCTGTTCAGTGGCTTCAGTGTTTGTCAGATCCTTGTTTCCTGTTGATGTCTTTGTTCGTGCCAAGTCCTGGATTTTTGTATTTATGTTTTGCTGCCACGCCAGCTTTTTGTTTAATAAAACCTTTTTTCAACGTCCCTTTTGCCACAACTCATTCAGTCCTGCATTTGGGGTTCAAACCAACCAAGCCAGTCATAACATTATCAGTCACAAAGTTTCCTTCAAAACAAACAGAAAAAAATATTGTTAATCAGATTTAAATGACAAAGACTTGTTAACATAAATGACATTTACAGTAACTTTTCACTTGGAAACAATAAAAATGTTTTAAGTCATATCAACCATTGAGGATCATGGCTGAAAACAAATATGCTGCAATAAAATTTGGACTGCTGCGTGTGGACATTTCTGCATGCACCTAATAAATTCCAGCTCTGCTCAAACTGTTGCACATCCTAACTCTTCCCCCCTCCGAGGTGTCAGGCAACGTATGGAAGTGAAAATGAATAATCACAGGTCTTAAAGTGTGATCTTCTGCACATCTATTACATATGCCTCGTTACACAGAACAAGGCAACATTATGAACCTGCATTTTTAGAATATGTCTATTAGTTGTTGGTAAATCATTTGTCACACAGTTGGAGTAAAAGCAGATTTTACAATGAAGTGTTACCTGGATGGAGAGAAATTACATTAAATTCAAAAGTTTACTACAAATTTGTTTTTAGGAGATGAGTATTCAAGGTGAACGTCATCCAACTTTACAGAGTGAAAGTCACACCATTTCCTCATTAACAGTACATTTAACAGAATGGAAACAAACAAAAAAAATGTTAGTCATTCATCTGAACAGAAGCATCCTTATTTCAGCTTCATCTTTTTAAAAGTATAACATAAACAGAAGCCTTTTCATTTTGCGTCAGTCCTGTTTTTCTTATCTATTTAGAAAGAAAAATGGCTGCCGTGTGTTGTTCGTCACCTGTGGATTAACTCATTTCAAACTGAGAGGAGGGCAACGGGTTCAAACTCAGAAAAAGGCATGTGGCAGAATAGAAATTCGGACGGGCGTTTGTTCTGCTGTGACACCGGCACTGCTGCGGCTTGTAACCTGTTCAGAAACAATGCATTCATAGTGGCAGCTGATTTATTCTGAGAGACTGAAAAGTACTGAGAGCAAAGAGAAAACAGTCAACGTAAGTAGGAAGACTAATGATTCACTGTTAGGCTTCAAAATAGAATCAGATTAATCTTTCCTGCACCTGTGTGGTAATTTGTTAAAGTTTAGGAATTACTCTCAGCTACTACCACACAAAATTTAGTTCAAATTTTATCAAACTGACAGAGTTATGATTATTTTATTGTTTTCTTCAATTGATAAGTTATGGCAGACATTTTGAATCAAAGGTCCTGCAAAAGTTAATCAGTTGCAGATACTCATCCAGTGATTGTTTTCTGAGAAATTAATTTTAAAAATAATAAAAGGAATTAAATTGCCAAGAGACAGACAATTCTGGAATGGCCCCTCCTGGGGGGTTGGGGTGGGAGGTGTCTCTGCCTCAAGTGGAGGAGTATAACTATCTTGATATCTTGTTCACGATTGATGGTAGGATGGAGTGGGAGTTGGATTGACGAATTAGGGCCTTATCCTCAGTAATGAGCACATTGCTTCGGTCAGTCACGGTGATAAAAGAATTGATTCGAAAGGCAAAACTCTGAATTTACTGGTCTGTCTACGTTCCAACCCTCACCTGTGGTCATGAGGTGTGGATCATGACCGAAAGAACGAGATCCCGGATACAAGTGGTTGAAATGAGCTTCCTTCGTAGGGTGGCCAGGTTCAGCCTTAGAAATAGGACGAGGAGCTTTGTCATCCAGGTGAGCTCAGAGTAGAGCTGCTGCTCCTCCGCATCGAAAGCAGTCAGTTCAGGTGGTTCATCTGATTAGGATGACTCCCTTTAGAGGTGTTCCAGGCACGTCCCACTAGAAGCTCCAGGGAAGACCCAGGACTCACTGGAGGGATAATGTAGCCTTTCTGGCCTGGGAATAGGGTCCCCCAGGACTAGCTGGAAAGTGTTGCTGAGGGGGAGAGAGATATCTGGGTTTCTGTCCTGGACCTATTGCCTCCCTTACCTGACCATAGATAAGATGGAGAAGTGCATCTTCATGGGGATTTTGCATTGACTTTCATTCATTTTTCATTCATTTGTACAGCCTAATCCTGACACTAAACCTAACAAGTACAACCCTACATAACCCAAACTGAATTACCCCACCCAAAAACGACAATTGAACTAATGAGGCCCCATTAGGAGCAGTGGGTCCCAGTTGTATTTTTGGAAAAATGGACCTTAGAAGGAAACAAATGCTAGAACGAATGCAAACACACACATAAATATTGGTAATAAAAACAGTCATCCTATATTATGTTAGGTTTTATGTTAAGAAGTTGCATGCAGCGTTAAGGCTGTACATTTTTACATATCCATCAATTTAGCTATGATATTTAAACACAAGAATTCAATGAATATTTGCAACACAAACAACAGCAGCAATTTCAGCAATTTCAGGTGAAGCCTGGGGCACATTCTACAGAAACATCTCATTTCTGCCAGAATGTGAAATAAAAGCAGTGTAAACATTTATGAAATAGTGTTTGTTATGAAAAGTTTGAGTCTAAAGTTTCTTTGAAAATGACAAAAATCCTTTTTGTAAAATTGGCCTGACTCAGACTTGACCCATTGTTGAGTTTGATTGTCAGAAATTTTCTTTAAGAGTTTTTTGTCTGGATGCTGGATGTGTGTATTTGGCAGATGGGTGGTGATCCCTCCTGTCACTTCACATCACTCTTTAGACTCCCTCTTGGCTGTTTTAAAACAAGAATCCAGTTCAAGGGCAATGCTGAGTTTACAGCAGAAAGAAATTGTACATGATTAATAAATGAATTAATTCTTAAACCTGTTTTCAACAACTATAAAGTAAATAACATAAAATGTGTCGTGTTGCTTTTGTTCAAAAATCCTTTACTCATTACCATCACTCAGTTTCAAAAAGATTTTCATAAAAATGTAAATAATTATACCAATCTATTTTAGTAAGGAGTAAAAGAAAGATAACGCCGGCATTTATCTGATCAAAACGTCTTACATTATTACTTAGAGTCCAGATTTATAAATCCAGCCAGGTCAGGCAGGTTATACGGATGTCAGGCTGAGCTAGATGCTAAAAATACCAGCGGCTGCAGTTAATTAGTGAAGTAATAAGATTAGATAACTAGATTAGAGAGAAACAGACAGGAGCTGCAGTGAAACAGGACTAATCTTGCTTGGCAGCTGAGAGTTCAGTCACAGATTAGTGCACAGCATTAAAGGATCTTTTTAATTCATTCAACAGAACAAAGTTAGAGTTTTTGATGAATCACGAGTATTTCAATAAATCTCAATGTAATAAAACAAAACCAGTGCAGCTGTAAAGTCAGCTAGGATTGTATTTTTTAATCATGATGATGTATTATCACTGTAAATAATTTATTGTGAAATTTACAAGAACTTACTGGCAACTATTATCCAGTAACTTACTGTATTTTAAAATACAGTAACTTACAGTACCTTACTGTATTTTAAAATACAAGAAGTTACTGTATTTTATTTTACAGTAAAACTAATGTAAAGCCAATTTTAGTAATACTGTAATAAAGTAAATAACAGTAGCTGTACATAGTCATGTTGTGCCGTTGCTACTCATGTCGTTAAAGACAGCTGTTTCATCTTCTTTGGTACACTGAAAAATAGAGAAACAGTTTATTACTGCAAAATCAAATTTTACAGGATTTTCTCCAACTATATACCAATATTATTTATGAGAATTAGTTTGTAGTTGTCGAAAAAGTTAGAATGACGAATAATAATATATTCTAAAAAATAATTTATTATGCAAACTGTACAATAATGAAAAGACATCACAGACATATTTTTAAAAAGTAAAACTTAAGTTCAATTGCATGCATTCAGCAACAAATACCAAGTTGTAATACCAATGTTAGCATTTAGTTAATCTATCAAATGTAAACTGACTTAATGTGCAGACACTATTAATAAATGAACAAACTCATTGCAAATTATCATGAACAAAACTTTGACATAGAACTGTTAGGTTATAAATCACAAACTATGAGAGTACCTCAAGTACAACAAGAATAAAAATTTAACATCAAGAATGCAAAATAATTCTAATCATACATTTAAAAAAAAGTCTCAGTAACAAATTTTAAAAACCTTCATGTACTACGAGAATAAATATTTATAACACAAATTATTCAAATATCTTTGGGTAATTTTTGTTATTTCGCGAACCACATGCCATTGAGTACAAATCTGGATCAGTAAAAATGCACAATTTATGGTATCTTTACAAAGATAATAAATTTCTATTGTCTAACACTTTAAGACTTTGTTGCGTTTGTTCTCACACACCAACAATAAATTCATCAGAGTGGAGAATTAGTTATCAAACTTGCCAATAAATCTCAGTTTGTTTCCTATTGAGTCATTAAGGCTCAATGAACGTTATTTCTTTCCACCTTGGCTGCAGTGATGAGGCTGCAGAGAGTGAAACCTCATGTCAACATTAGGCTGAAACCCACGGGCTCGTGAAAGAAGAGGTGCAAATGTGGCAGTCACCACTCTTCTCTGTTACACTGGAGAGAAGCTCTTATTAAACTGACAACACACACACATCAGTTAGATTAGGAGCTGAGAACACCCCCCCCTGAGGTTCTACCTCACCGGTAATTTTATCTTATCCCTTTGAAACAATGTCCCTTCTTTCAAATAAAACTCCACTGTGATCCAGTGACAGGGCGTGTTTTGCTTTTTTCCATGACCATCCCACTCAGTCCACAGGTAACCTTTTGTCCCATGCACGTGCATTTGTTTCCTTTACTTAGTGAACCTTGTTTAGTTTCCACTCACCTGTAGCACCACCTGACCATGTTGCAACAGTCCTGCTGCTTTAAAAGTATTCAATATGTTTTACTAGACCTCCACAAGGCTAAAAAAAAGGAAGGACAAGAAAATCCCACGTGGCAGCGCTTCATGCTCTCATTTTGAAGGACTTTATTTTTGGCTTAAGGGAGAATATGTTTTTATTATTTTATTTTATTTTTTATTTTTTGCTGAAGCTCAGTGGAAAAGTTATAAATGTTTGATATTCTATCTGTTGTAGATAACTCCTTGAACAACCGCAGTTTGGACAAATAGAATTTAATTCTGATCAGACTGACAGACTAAAAGCTATAGTAGCAACCCTGAATCAATTCCAACCACACATTTTTTTTATATTTTATAAACTTTTACAACGTTGCTACTTTAATATTACAGCTACTTCTGTCTGAATCGACCTCAGGCTACACAGGAAGTGCTACTGATTGGTGCTGCTATTGGTGCTTGCAAATCACCACAGACTTCAATGTAAATAAACCAAGTAACACAAAACGGAATGCACTGAATTGCTCTGAAATTTGATTCTTAGCTCTTTTCAGACTATAGCCTTAGCTCTTCAGTAGTCAGCATGAAAGGATTTTCCCCAAATAAGTTGTTCAAAAAGACATTAAAAAAAACTGTCAAGTAAGATGTTAATTTCTCAAAAAATTCCATAGATTCCCACTTGAAAAGGAAAAAAATAAGTGCCTCCAGTAATATAAAATGACATCAAAGTCATGGCTAAGTATGTTTATCCTGAAAGACTTTTGTCATTTAGGGTCACAAAATACAGATTGTGCATTGTAAGGATCTAAAATCATTTGTTTATTTCTTTTTTTGTTTGTTTGTTTATTTCAGTTAATAGGAAACTGATGCATTTTTCCTAATGGCATTTTTCACTTTTAAGAATAACAGTTTTATCACCATAAAAGCAGAGTTTATTATAATTTCAAGTGTAAAAAGAACCTTTCTATCCCAAACACTCCCGGTAATACTACTAGTAATTCCAATGAATCCTATATGTTATTGAAAATAAGCATTTATAAAATAAATGTATATGATATGTATAAAGATTTTGCTGTGCTGCAGCCAAGCTGAAATTGAAACATGTAAAGACCGAACTGCAGCATCTCAGTCAGCTGGAAATTGAGTGATAATCTTTCAGCTACTGGAAACGATCCACTAATTACTGTAATTGGCTGGTGAGGAAGTGGGTGTGGTGGGCTGGAAGAGCCACGGTGGCAGCCTGATCACCAGCCTCTGACTGTCTGCTGAGCATCACCGCTTCAATCACCTCTGAGCACACCATCCTCCTGGATTCTGTTTCAGCAGTCATCTGAGCTCTCCCCTAAATGCTAGTGTTCGGGGCTGTCAGTCTCTTTTAGTGTCAAAGTTTATTTTGAGACAGAGAGGTGACAATCTCTGGACGAGCAGCCTTTTCCTTGCTGAAGACTCTCTGCTGGTCTAATATGTTACAAATATCCTTTACTTTAAAACATTGACCCCTTTTTATACTTCACCTTCACAATGAGTGGTAGCTCTGTCAATCAATAAGACCAAAACAACTTATTTTGAAGTCTCAAAACCTTTAGTTGTAATTTACACTAATAATGCACTTCATTCATATCATTTGTTTCTACATTTTTCAATTAACTCTCTTAAATCTCCAGTTTAGGTGTGAACCTGCTGTTGCAGAAAGGAACTGGAGTGGAGATGTTTCACTTGATAAAAGCTTTGGTTGCTTTGTTTTAAAAATTTTACACCTCCATGATTTGTAAGTTTGCTTAACTGTTCAATTGACACTCATGGTGTCTTTAACTACTGTTGAATTTAGGCCCAGTTAAAGTTCTGAAAATGTTAGCTTTTTTCTAAAGTTGATAATGAAAAAGTTACACGTTTGCGTGAATAATGCTGCTTTTGTTGAATCTGATGTATTTTCTGTGCTGAGCTTGAGCTGTGATTTTTGTAATATATGGACAAATGAGGGCAAACACTTCAGGTTGACAATGGTTACATTTGTAATGGATGTAACATTTGTTCATTTGGACCGAAGCTGAGGTTGGGTTCCTGCTATGTCTGCTGCCATTTCTGTAGTTCATCTACTCGCGCAAGTGCAGAAAAAACTATTGACAGCAGCTGTGTGTAATGCATATGTGCAATTTTACTGTGATGCCAGGCATTTTAAAAAACCTTTACTCTGAGATGTGGATTCAAAAATCTTGGTTTGAGAGAAAATAACTGTTGTGTAAGTGTCACAATAACAGGGATCACATTTGAATATATAATAATAAATAAAACATCACAAATCACTATCACCAATCAATGTCTTGAACACTAACCAACCTGCTGACCAAGTTTGCTTAAGAGGATCAAATTCTTGTGATATCTTCTGACTTATTTTCCTGTTTTCTGAAATCTAAAATATGTCACTTTGCGTTTGTGCATTTCCTGTCCCACAGGAGTGATAAAGTGCTCAGCGCTTTTATAAATGTCAGCACTGCTGAGGCGGCTGTCTGGCACAAAGTAACCAAAACACTGTTGCAGAAGTGTGAGTCCTAAAGTACAACAAGACTTTTAGTTTTTGCAGGGTCACTGAGGTATTCTGTTTTCCTTACTATTAAACCAAAGCTGGATCAGGTGGTACAAAAGTACAATGAATCAGTTAAGTCTTCATTTCTAGTGAATCCACATCAAGAGAGAGACAAATAAAAAGTTGGGGGACCAGGACATAAGTCACTTAGGCCTTAAAAAATACTCTATACAGTAAATTAGAAAATGTGAAATTTCATTTATTAAAATAATTTCAATACAATATTACTGATGTCTGTTACCCATCACTGTTGTCAGTATGATGAAGCCAATCATTTAAGAAAATCTTTTATGTGCTTAAAATAAACCTAATACCTACAACTTCTAATTCAAATAATCTAAATATAATAACTGAACAATAAAAGGACTATAATATTAGAAGGCACTGTTGTGCTTTCATTTGCCCAGTACATGTGCAGTTAAAAAAACGCAAGTTTGCCAAATATTATGTGATTTCCCACAAATAAAAATACGGACCGACTCCAAAAAAACTCACACAGTTTCATTCTATTTCTCACTTCCCACCCACACGTCCACAATCAGAGCTGTTAAAAAGAGACACCGGCTTCTAAAAGAGTAATTTTACAAAGAGACAAATTAAATCAGAGTGTTTCATCTCATTTCAATGACACCAAACATCTGACAGCCACACACATATTGACCATACTACCTGTAGCTAATCTTAACTCTGTTCTTGTTTAAAAATTGCTATTTTAAAACACTGGTTTACAATATTTTCAAACAGCTCTGCTTATTCATTCATTCTTGTTCTTTCTCTTTTTGATTAAATCAGTTGCTCTTAGCCCATATTGGCTCCTGCTATCTTAACTCTATCAGTGTTTCAGCAACGCATGGCATCATCTCTAAAGAATCTACTTTGTTAAGTAGGTAAGTTGAGTAGTTGCTCACCTCATCCCTTATTCCACTCCTTTGGGCGTGCACTGGTGGTTTCTTCTTTGCCCTACCTTTGCAACTGCTGAGCACAAAGCCTGGTGAAAGTTGGACTGTGTGAGACCTGGAGAAAGTAGGTCTCCTGTGTTGCCAGTGCAAACAAATCAGTTTGAAACTGAGTCGATTAACAACAAAGAGCTCCCAAAAAGATCCAATATGAAGGATAAAGTATAAGATTGCTAAACAATTACATTTTTGACAAGGAATTCTGACTGGAGGGGGTGTTCCAGTTTAAATTTACAACTTTTAAGTGAAAAATTCCCACTTACAACTCGGAAGCAGCAAAAATAGGGGGCAAAAATGCAGCAAAGTGAAGATTTTACAAACTGATTTTTGATGGCTACAAGCTACTTTTGAACCCTATGCACCTCCACCTAGTGGTGGGATGCCATCATGCCGTGGGTATGTCTTTGGTGAATAGGGTTGGATAAAGAACCCATATGAGCAAAAAATGATAAATGAACATTAAAATAAAACGACAAAGCAAAACACAAAATGTAAATGAATTGAAAACTAAATACAAAACATAATAAAACAAAGCAATAAAACAGATATAATAACTACCAATAAAAATTAAGTCAAATCTTCTGTAAATGTTGGCCCAAGTCTTGCAACTAAAATACCAAAAGTAGATGAAAATGTGAGTCATACAGTTATGGGTTGTACCAAAAGTATTTTTCTTGATTGAAGTGACAAAGAAGAAATAATGAATATTGTAAAAACAATCTCGCAGACAAAAGATCAAAAGACTGGGTTGACATGGATATGATGTTTGTGAAAGAAATAATAGGTTATGTTATTGAACAGTTCACATTTAAATTTAATTTATCATTTTCAACTGGTGTATTTCCAGACAGTATGAAAACAGCCATAACAATTCCTCTTTTTAAGAATGGTGATAAATGTATGTTTAACAATTATAGACCAATATCTTTATTGCCACAGTTTTCAAAGATTTTAGAAAAATTATTTGTGACAAGATAAGATAAATTTAACGATAAACAAAAAATATGAAGTAGTAGTCAATATGGGTTTAGAGCTAATAATTCAACATCAATGGCTCTCATGGATTTGATAACAGATAAACTGCTGTTGATCAAAAACAGTACTGTGCCAGTGTTTATGTGGATTTAAAAAAAGCTTTTGACACCACTGATCACAGTAATATTCTTGAAAAGCTGAATAAATACAGTATTAGAGGGCCAGCACTACAATGGGTAGCTATTTGAAAGATAGGAAACAGTTTGTCCAAATAAATTATATAAGATCTGAATTTGGTATTATCACATGTGGAGTTCCTCGGGGTTCTTTACTTGGACCAAAGTTATTTATTCTATATATAAATGACTTTGTTAATGTGTCAGGGTTGTTTAAATGTTTTTTATTTGTATTTGATGCTACATTTTTTTTGTTTTGGTAAAAATATAGAAAAGATGTTGGAAATTAAGCAGACAGAAATTGTTACAATACAAACTTGGTTTAAAATGAATTATCATTAAATTTGGATAAGATTAATTATATGATATTCAGTAATAGAAAGAGAACTGTCGATGTTCCATTTAGAGTCGATAGTGTTGAGATTCGTAGAGTCAGTGAAGTGAAGTTTCTGGGTGTCATCATTGATGAAAAGCTGACATGGAAACCATAAATAATTTTAGAGCAAAAATAGCTAAAACTATTGCAGTAGTGTACAAAAAAAGGAGTTATTCAATGATAAAGCACTATTTATGTTGCATAATGCAATAATTGTTCCACACTTAATCTATTGTATTGATGTTTGGGGAAACGCTTGTAAACGATTACAAAACCAATTTTTATTTTACAGAAACAAGCTGTAAGAATTATCACCAAGCATTACAGTCACCCATCATATTCATTGTTCCTTCAGTTGAAGTTAATGAAGTTCTATGATTTGGTTGATTATAGTATTTTATCAGTTATCAGGCTCACAAAAACACATTACCTTCAAACATCCAATTAAATTTTGTTAGAAGAGAAAGTTGTTACAATCTCAAGGGATAGAAATGTTTGTGAAACCCAAATTTCAAACCAATTGAAAGGAGCGGTGTACTTCAATCCAAGGAATAAGATTATGGAATATTCTGGAGCATAATGTTAAACATGCCAGATCAATGGGTGTATTCAAGAGAATGATAAAGGTTAGTCTGTTGAGGAAATATGAAATTGTATAATGTATATTTATACGAATTGTTGTTCAAGGAGTTAAACATTTATTGTTTTTTTTTGTTTGTTTGTTTTGTTTCTGTTATTTGGGTTGATGCAAATTATTGTGAATGAAAAGTTTTTGTTAACACCCCCAGGTAGCGCCCTCTAGTGGGGACAGTTCCTCTGAAACTTTGAGGCCTAATCTTGTTTGCAGATTGCCAACATTCCAACAAAACCAACAATTGGTCATATCTTCGTAATTTTTGTTGTTTTGATTGCCATGTGTTTGACATCATTAGATAGCTCAGAACCCACACTTTCAGATTCTGTAAATAACTCAGAACAACCCCAGGGAGACTTGTTCCTGGTTTTGCCGTGGCCAGTCACATATTTCCTTCTGTGTACACTGAAGAGATATGCGTGAGAGATGCCACACACTGGTGGATTGCATAAATTTCAGCTTGAGATACAGTTGCAAAACCAGCTAGTAGGTAGGTGTACTCGTCTTCACTATAGTCGTTCAAAATTAAAACTCCTGCACCTACTGACCCCTTCAGAAGGGATCCATCTGTAAAACAGCAGAAATTATTGGGAGACATGTTCACCATAAAGAGGTTACTCCAGGCAGACCTGTCTTCAATAACTGTCTTAAAACTTGGCTCAAAATTGTATTTTGTGAACATTCTGTTTCCAGGTCCTTCAGTTAGTGGAACAGCAGCAACTGCCCAGTCCCAGGTTCTACTCTGCTGTAAGTCAGATACTCTTTTCCATCTACCAGACTAACCTCACCATACTGGATGTGGCCTCCCCTACGATATGTAAATCAATTTTTTTTTTCATAAAATCAGAATTGAGCATTAAGATCTGCACTGTGAATGAAGCCTAAAAGTAAATTCTCTCATCAATTAGGGTAAAATTTGTGTTCATTAAACCAATCCTTTTCTCTAATCTTTATTTTTTTATCAAAAAGTGATAGTTCCATAATATAATGACATAAGCAGATATCAGAACCAAACAAGCAGCACCTTATACACACCCACACATACTGTATCGCTACACGTACTGTTGACATAAATGACTGTTTAACCATCATGCTTACAGTAACAATCCAAAAAAAGTTGCTGAACATCATTCCCTCTCCTAACTATCCCTTTAAATCCAGCATCTCTGGCGGGAACAATGACAGTAATGTTTGGCCTGCGGATCCATTGAGTAGGATCGGATACAGTGAATTAGTGTAAAGCCTCAGTGGAGAATCCAGCTGACACGACGACACTGCTGTGGCCTTACTGCTAGCTACTCCATACAGCATGACAAGCTGTGGCACTTTGAATAACTGATGTTACCACATGCATAATAACTCATCAAGCACGGTGTATGTTGATGACTTGTTTCAATTTGTGGAACTACTCACTGTATCTCATATTTAACTATTTGCTGAATCATAGGTTATGGTACCTTTTGACACAAATATTGTTCTTCAACTATCACTTACTTCTAAAAGTCAAAAATAATTGGAGACGTTCCAAGCTATTTACATTTGTGCGTTTGCCTGATTACATTTTTTTTTTGGTACTTCCACTACATTTGTAATCCACTGGCTTTACATTCATTAATTAACTTTTGAAGTCAGCCCAATTTAGGATGGCTGCAAGGACCTATTGACCTTGACAAACACAAAAATAACAAACTTTGCCACTTTTGTAGATTTTTAAGGAAAAATTTGCTGTGGTAATAACTGAAAGTCGTTTCCAGCACATTGTTTTAGTGCTACCAGGTTGAGCAAGATCTTTGTTTAAAACTTCAACATACAAGGCAGTGAGTGATATGTATTCCAAAAAGAAATGCTACTTTCATTTTTTTTATTACCATTATATGTCTTTTTGTACGATGGAGTATTAGGGCCACACAACAAGAATTTTAAATTTTTTTCAAAAAGGAATAAAGAATAAAGTCGTAATATTACGAGATTAAAGTCATTATATTATGAGAATAAACTCGTAACATTACGAGATTAAAGTCATAATATTAAAAGAAAAAAAGTCACAACATTCTAAAATTGAAGCCATACTATACCCTTTGCACGAAAAAGCATTTATCACTGCATTAAAATGAGGAATGTTGAGCAACTTGTGCACATTAGCATCAAATTATCAGTAGTAGGACTTGGAAATGTGCAAACGACCATAGGATAAACTCGATCAAGCCGTATTGTAATTAATGGGTGCATTGTCAGATTTAGTCATCACGTAGATAAATTTGGATGAAAGCATTTCACACTAACAGTGACCCAAGTCATCGTGGACTTCATAAACACAGAGAGATGTTTATGGCTGTCCAAGCAGGTGTTAGGAAAATGATGAGGAAATGAGGAAAAAATCAGGAACGCAAAACGGACATGTAAAATAATGACTTTTTACTCATAATATTATGACTTTTTTTCTCGTAAAATTACAACTTTAATCTCATAATATTATGACTTTATTCTCCTAAAATTACGACTTTAATCTTATAATATTATGACTTTATTCTTGTACTAATAATTAAAAAACTCTTGTTGTGTGGCCCTAATACTCCGTCTTATTTTTGTGATTTTAGAACTGTTACACATTTTCAATATTGATCTTTTTTAGTGAGAAAGTCCCTTAGCTCATTTTAAACATTTTTTGCTTTAGGTTTTTGACATCTTTGTTTCAGTAGACTTATAAAAATTTACTAAAAGACTAATTTGTTGTGAATTGTGCAGAGTATTACAGGCTTTATTTACACAGGCTCAGACATAATAAAATATGCTAAACTTGAGAACCCAAATTTGGACCAATTTAAAGGCAGTTGTGAAAATACTTGTTTTTTTAACAGAAAAAACTTGAAATTATGGAAAATTCACTGATCTGCAAAATTAATGTTTATGTTTGAATTCCACATTATTCATGTATAACAGTAAATTAGTTGCTGCCTCAAGGTTTCAGTGATTTTAAAGATTTAAAACCATAGGTATGATCATTGTATATTTAAAGTATAAAGTCCTGGCTTATATTTCAGCTCTCATGTAAAAACGGAGCCTTTTATTTCAGTGTTGTGAATTGTTGCATACTCCAAAAGCCCCCAGGCTAAAAGGGCAAGTGGTATTTCACCATATGCCTGCACAATACTGCCATATGCACCACTGGTTAATTCATTTTCCCAATGCCACAGGCCTGTTTTTCTAGCTTCTCGTCACATCAGTTATGCCAGCACACACAAAAATTACTGTTTGAAACTACATCACTGATCTGTCTGATTCCAAAAAGTGTTTTGCCATTTGGTTTAAAACTGCCATCTCTTGTGTCTATTCTGGTGAAGGTACAGATGAGTGTGTGTAGGTGTGAAAGTGACTGCGCCTGAGTGTGTGAAAGAGCATATGGGGAGCAAAGATAGATTTTTATGCAGAGTATGTCTGCAGGAACGAGAAAGAAAAAGCACAGAGCGTAAGTGAGAAATCAAGGAGACCGCATTAGTGATGCACGGGGATCACAGGGTCTGTGATGCACATGAGAAACAGGGTCAGCTGCTGGTAAATTTAGGGTAAAATTAGGGCTTGGCTGGTCTCGGCTGTGTGGAACCGACAGAAGGAGGATGGGTTCCCCGGGAGACAGACCGGCTACAAATAGCTGCGTGTGCACACTTTCTCCTGCGTGGACATACATGCAACCATGAAAGAAGTTTTAACACAGATGTACATCCACCCACACAGGCAAATCTGGAAAAAAGCACATGGGCGCATTTTACTGCTGAAATCTTGCAAAAACTGATAGAGGCTTTAATAACCTTTGTAGAAACAACAAGAGTGCTACACGCTACATTACACCTCATAAGCTTACTTTTTATCCAAGTTTTGACAACCACAGAAACTCTCAGGCATCTTCAGAAAATGTCCAATCCCACTGCAGTTCCACAACCGTCTGAAGAACTGAAAAAAAGAGGAAAAGTAGGTCTAAGAGGTACTACCGACCTCTAAACTTGTCGTGTTCTGACATTCATAACAAGCTCATTTGCTAGAAATGTTGAGAAATTGACACTAAAAGTCACTTTGTTTTAGGTTTGTTTCCTCCAAGTTTTATTTTGTGGAAAAAGGGGGACAAGAATTTATTCAGCATGACAACTACTGTACAACTAAAAATTACAGAAAACAGGAGGAGTGCCTGAAGCAGAGAGGCTTAATTTGTGAGACAATAAATGACGATATTTGTGGTAATGAAGTTGCCAATAGAGTGTTTCATGCAAAAGGACTGTAATCCGAGTTCCAACTTAAAAGAAACACATGAATAATTTCACATTAAAATGATGCAATGGTATGACAAAGATGTTCTCAGTATAATGCAACTGCCCATTTTGGTTTGTTCCTAATGACCAAACAAAAAGCAGTTCCTTCACATCACTTTGAGCTTTCAGACTTCCAAAGCGTCATCGACTTCGAGTATTGTTCTTCCTCCCCGCTGTGTTTCTCTTGCAATTACATGTTCATAAATGGGTTCATAAAACACCTGAAAATTTTCTTGCCCAGTTTAACACTTTACATGTCCAATTGCTCGATACCAATGAGCCACATCCACTGGGAATTAAAATAAAAAAACAAAAGTTATCTGGTTACCGTGGCACCTGCAGCAAAGTCAATAACATCCAGTTTGATAAACCTAGTGATGTCTACATTTAGATCTATGTGGAAAAATTGGTTGCTATGGAGTATTATGGAGATGTAAAAATATAGCACAAAAGCAGGAGTTTATTAAATGACTGATAATGTCAGAGCAGGATCAGACTTCCACCAAGAACAATTTGCTGACTATTACCCAGAGATAAAGATTATAGAGCTGTGCTTAAACCTTCATTACAACAATTGCACCTTTGAGAGCTGTGTTGCAGGACTACAGGTGTTTAAAGGGAAATATTACGATGAGTCAACTACCGACCTCTTCTCGACAAGCTTACAGTATGTGTTCACTATAAGGAAATCAATGAAAACAAGTCACTGAAGGATCGAGCAACATACGGAGCCCGGACATCGGATAAAATAAAATTAATGCATGGAGTCATTTCCATGCACTGTAATTCTTAGCATTATATGTTGCAGCTACAAGACAGGTGACACCTGGAGTTGTCTTTGTCAAAGCCTTTTTAATTGTTTTTAAGCTCAATATCAAAATGGGCTCTTTTGGCGCTACATTTTTGCCACTAGTTTTTATCGCCATACTCTCGCACACCGTGCCTTTGCTGCGGAAGCAGTCAGAGTTATGTCATGCTCAGGAACATACACACACTCATGGTTTTCATTGTCATCACGTAAACACAAGGATGTGGGGTATCTTTAAACAGTTAAAAACAAAAACAGTGTATTCATATAATGCTAGGACGCAGATGACGTAGTATCAAAAATGCAGATGAGGGGCAGGACGTAGAAGCAGCCCTTCTGTTGATTCAGCATCAAAATTCCTAAAGTCTGTGCCGTGTACAGTTGTTGCAACCGTTAAAACTGGGAGAAATATAAATGTTTTTTTTATTGTGTTCTGAAAAAAGTGTGTCAGAAAAAAGTGGATCAATAATCTACGCCTAAAAACAGGAGGTTTGGAAATGAAAAATGCAAGAGTTTTGCAACAACCACTTTCTAACAGGTAAGATTCATATAGTTTAAATTGTATTTTCAGATATTTTCCTGGATAGTTACTTGAATTTTGGTTTTACAGAAACTAAATTATTTACAAGTAGATCCAAGCACACAGAAATAACATGGATTAACTCGTTGTTAGCGTTAGTGATAGCATTGCTTTCATAGGCTAATTACTAAAAATAGCACAAGTCAGGCAGAAACAAGTCGACGGCTCTTTAAAGCTTCTTTGGATCCTAAATGCATACATGTCAAGTTGTACAGATTGTCCGTAATTTACACGGATTTTACATCATTTTGCAGGCATACAATAGAGCGATCTCATGGATTTTTTCAAGTTTTACAGATTTTTTCAAAACCTCTATTTCAAGTTTATTTAAAACGTTGGAGCTTGTAGGACGTTAACAAAAACAATAATTAACATCAAATAACCATCTTCCAACCTGTTCTGCTGCTAGAAATGAGACTAGAAATAAGTTCTGCACGTCTTCCCCTCTCCTTTCCTCCAGCTTTGCAGCAGGTGCTGTCATCTCCACGCACGGCCGAACCCCACCAGGCACATGAGAGTAGAACAGATTTTTGAGGCTCATTATACAGGTAAACGTCCAGAGGGGTTGAATAATACAAGGTCTGCAGCACTAGATAGTAGTTTATGTTGATTGCCTTGACGCCGGGTAAATCCTCCAGATTACATAACCAGTCTTTATTATTAAGACAAATATGGACCATATTTTAAATGTATTTATATGTATATATTTTTTGCGATATCTCGTTTGCACCAGCCCATTTAGGGCATTAGAGTACTTGCTGTGATCCATTTCACTGTGTTTTGAACCAGAGCAAATCACTTCCTGCCCCCCCATCTCATCCGGGTCAAGTGATTGCAACCCAGCAATAAACTGATTCCAACAATGTCTGTATCTTTCACAGAGAAACAGCTTAAAGGGGCAATATTTTGTGTTTCTCAGGCATATATTCTATACCATAATAAAGTAACTATGTCACTTTTAGTTGTTATTAAAATGTTGTTTATATGTTTAAAAAGAAACTAAACTTGATTTCTCATCATATCCGTTTCTAAACACCTTGAAATTGGTCTCTGTCTCTTTAAGAACCTCCTTCCAATCCTGTCCCACCCATTTCAGCGTCATCACAGCTTCTTCTCTCTACGGGACTCTGCTGTTTACAACCTGGAGCAGACTTTGTTGTAATAATAATTAAAAAAGAAGCAACATTATACAATATCTGTTTTGGAA
>JARVJO010000125.1:6885261-6900383 GCA_031762555.1 Cynodonichthys magdalenae | reverse complement strand
ATTTCACTGCTCAGTAAATTTGTCACTGTGCCTGTGAATCTCTTTCCAACCAATCAGAAGTGAGAATATTGAGATGTTAGAAAACTGACCAATAGGCGATTACGTCATTTGCGTCAAAAGAAAAAAGAAACATTTGCTTTGTATTGTGATGCGGTGGACCTAGACAAAAAGGTATTTATGCTTTGAAAATAAGTTCGGTCAATTTTATATTTTTAGAAACGAAGCGTGAGTATAAATATTGTTTTTTTTATTTGTGATTTTAATGTTGTTTAACGTTTCCCAAGACAACTGTGTAAACGGCTAATAGATAGCATCGCTAGCTAACGGCTAACATGCTATTCTTTTCTGTGCGAATGATAATTTTTATTAATATTTCACACAGTAATGGGAAAATAGTTATGTGTTATGTCTGCAAAATTTCGATCAAAACCACTTGAAAAGATTACAAGCAAGTTTCGCTCCTAGGCTTGGTCGCAGTAAATGTTTGAAACTGAGGTTTTGTTCAGTTTTTACATACACTATCTTATGCTTTTGTTTTCACAGGAGTGAGTGTTAATTCGTACAAAGATGAAGGTGGTGAATTTAAAGCAAGCCATTTTGCAAGCGTGGAAAGAACGATGGAGTGATTACCAGTGGGCCATTAATATTAAGAAAAACTTTCCAAAAGGTGCAACATGGGATTACCTCAACTTTGCAGGTTTGTGTTACAAATTTCACTTGAATTCAGTTGACTTCACGTCGCTAATTTTGCTGGTGTTTCGACTGTGACTTTATGTATTTCAGAGGCTTTAATGGAGCAGGCAATGATTGGTCCCTCTCCCAACCCACTCATTTTGTCTTATCTCAAATATGCTATAAGTTCACAGGTAAGAGAAGAACCATCACAAAGAAGAAGCATGTAGCTGAACAGATTGGCTAACACTAGTTAGCAAATTGTAAACCTTATTCTCTCTTGTCATAGATGGTGTCTTATTCCAGTGTGCTCACAGCCATCAGCAAGGTAAATGTATGATCAATTACACATATGATGTAATGGAGTTGATTGGAAGAACTGCAGACTTTATACAAATGTGTCTCTTTTAAAATAGTTTGATGGTTTTTCCCGAGAACTGTGTGTCACATCATTGTTGGAGATAATGGACATGTTCTGTCATCGTCTCAAGTATGTACAACTATCACCCCATATTTTACTACACATTAACCACTCAACACAAATTAACTTAATTCTTCAAAAGTTCACTTTTTAGATAATGTGCCGCCTTTGCATTCAACTTAATCTCTAGCTCATCTGCTTTTTGTCTGCTTACTCCCTCAGCTGTCATGGAAAAGCAGAGGAATGCATTGGGCTCTGTCGGGCTCTGCTGGGATTGGTTGTTTGGCTGCTGCAGGGCTGTGCGTTTTACTGCGAGAAGCTAAGAGAACTGGGTCCATCCACCAGCACAGAGGCCAGCCTCCAAGCATGCCAAGAGAGACTTCACAACCTGATGAGTAGCACCAAGAACAGAGCCCTGGTTCACATTGCCCGGCTGGAGGATCAAGGTGTCGGAGTTGAATGAACACACGAGGATTTGAATAAAACATATTGCAGATCAAAAGATGTAGCCGGCTATATACACTTAGTGTTTCTTTCTGCTGCTCTTTGTCCACAGGTTCCTGGAGCAACATTGAACAAGCAGTGCTAAAAGTGACAGAAAGCCTCTGCAATGTCTCCAACCAAACACTGAGGACTAAATTAGAGGAAAGTTTGTCTTTCGTTAAAAGGTGAGTGTTCCTCAGTTACACAGATTTAACGAACTCTTTCTTGACTTTGGTTAAACTTAAAGACAATCACAATCCAGCATGTTTGAGCTAATTCTCTATTTTTCCCCTCAGTATTCCCCTGATGCTGTCTGTCCAGTGTGACCTGCCAGTCCGTGCCTCCTTTCCTTCAGTTCATGCATTCATCATGCTGGAGGGGACCATGAATTTGACTGGGGAGATACAGCCGATGGTTGAGCAGCTCATGATGATTAAAAGAATGCAGGTAATGGTTAAGTTGTGGAAAAATGCAGTATTATATCTGTTTTAGAGGAGTTTTTCAACAGAGAAATAAATCTTGGAGGGCTTTCAGTGGGAAATATATGCTACGGTGTGGCAGAAAAACTTGTTTTATAATGTTGTTAGCAGAGGTTGAAGTTTGATATTTAGACAGCTGAGTAGTAGATCTTGTAGGATCTTTCTTTTGTAGGATTTAATTTCCCTCTGGGATCAATAAAGATTTTTTGAATTTCTGGTTAGTGTGATTGAAAAGCTTTTAGCTATTGTAGTTTTAATTGCTCAATAAAATACAATGTATTTATATCATATGAAGAGCTTTCAGTAAATCTTTTTAAGTATTTGTGCATTCCTCTAAGACTGAACATAGCATCTCTGGAGCATTACTTTTTAATAACACTTATTTTGGTAATGGATCAGTAAGCCACCTTAACTAATAAACAGCCAATATGTTTTATTTTTCATGTATTTAAGTTTTCAGCCAAGCATTTTTTTGTTTTTGTTTTTAAATTTGGACTAAAAGTTTTTCCTTTATCAAAACTTGTCAAGGTTTCCGTGTTGTACAGCCCACATTTAAGGTTGTAAGCTACCGTACAATAGTTGCATTTATTAGTTAGATTTTTTTATTACTGGTCATTTTATGCCGTTATTGTATTTATAAGAATATTCACAGGTTAAGAAAAAACAGTTGTGCTCTGGAGGCTTGTATGTAATGCTGGATTTATTTTAATCTTTTACCTCTTCTTCCAACAGATACCCTCTTAAGTGTTGTTGTGCTTTTCTTGTTTTTGTTAAAATGTGAAGTTTTTTCTATGCTGATGTTGTTTAGTTTTGGAATAAAAACAATCAAGTCAGTAGCGTTGTATTTTTTGCTAACAGTAAGAGAAGGGCCGACAGATAAATGGTGTTTTTCCTCACTCGAGTGCCATTAAAACCCTCCAATTGCGAGGATAGTAATGAAAACATGGTGTTTCTGTTAGTTATCTTTAATAGAAATTATTACAGTCAAGATGAATGATTATTAAATGTGATAACCCTCTTCATGCTTTTATTAATTGTAAGTTTTTTTTTTTTCCTGTAGCATATTCCTGGTCCTCTTTTTGTCCTGGAGATATGGAAGGCTTGTTTCACGGGGCTCATTGAGTCACCAGAGGGCACTGAAGAACTGAAATGGACCGCCTTCACTTTCCTTAAAGTGAGATTTGTTTTTAAGAGGACTGTGCTTCTGTTTGCCTTCTTTAGTGTTTTGTGTGTTTTTCAGTCTAAATCAATCCTATGAGCTGGTACTAAACAGTGGATGTTTAGCATTATTCAGTACTCAGTACTCTTTTCTTTACTCTGTTTTAAAATCAGTACTTGTGTTTAGAGCAGTAATAATTTAGTGTGTAAACTGAAATGAAATATTGCTTCTTTAAGCCGCCATCATTCACCACTTTACAATTTTATTACTATCTTTGTATTAGATCCCACAAGTTCTGCTCAGACTAAAGACATATCCCCAGGGTGATAAAGGACAGGTAAAACATTTCACTCTGCTTCTTTATATCAAAAGCTCATACATATACAATCATTGTTATGCAGTATTTTTCACTGATGCTCTTAAACATTGCTTACTTATTTTGTAGGATTTCACGGAGGATGTAAACATTGCATTTCAGTTCTTACTTAAACTCACACCACTGTTGGATAAAGCAGATCAGAGATGCAAGTAAGTGTTTAGAAATGTCTTCTACAAGCGTCTTTATTTGTTCTGAATCTTTTCTTAAGACCCTGTAGACAAGACAGTTTGCTTCATAGATCATTTATCTTGTCATTCTTTACATAGTTGTGACTGCCTCGGCATGCTTTTACAAGAGTGTAACAAGCTTGGACTGCTGTCCGATTCAAATACGGAGAGCCTCACATCAAAACGGTAGGCGTTTCTCTGAAACTGGTAAACACGTTGGACAATTTAGGAATACAACAAGAATGATTTTGCTGCAATAGAAACTGCATGTTCTGTTCTTGTGTGAAATTTCAGACTGTAAATTAAGACCTTTCACCTCCACCCAACCCCAACTCCCTTCTGTCTTTCTGTACCCCAACCCACCCACCCATCCCCAAATCCCCCCCTGCACATTTTATTGAGGACTGTGGACAGGGAGTTTGCCCCAAGGCTAAAAACTGCCGAAAATGCAAACATCCAGCCTAACCCAGGCCTCATCCTGCGAGCTGAGCCCACTGTCACTAACATTCTCAAGGTAAAAGGCCAGAATGGACATTTGAAGTGTGGCGAGATGACAGCTCTAATTCATTACTGGAGATTAATGTCTTTAATAAGGAGGATCAAAATTTACTGCATAAACGACCACTGCAGATCAAAGAGTTGAAATTAATGAAATTCTTTTGTGTCACTGCCTAAAATGATTAGGACACAGCGGACTCCTTTAATCAGTCGCCCTTTTTTTCCCTGTTCATTAGACCGTAGATGCAGATCATTCGAAGTCCCCCGAGGGCCTTCTCGGCGTTCTTGGACACATGCTGTCGGGAAAGAGCCTAGATCTGCTTCTGGCAGCGGCAGCGGCAACCGGGAAACTCAAATCCTTTGCCAGAAAATTCATCAAGTGAGTTCATCCAAACTGCATCTGCAAGTGAGGACAAGTAGTGCCCTCAGATAAAACCGCTTTTATGTAACATGAGAATTTTTACACAGCTGTCCAACTTTTTCTGTCTTCTAGGCTCAATGAGTTTCCCAAGCACATCAGTGGAGAAGGATGTGAGTTGAGTGATGAGTTCCGATGGGGTGGTTTTTTTGATGTGCTTTTTAAATTTAGATATGTGACTGAGGATGTTTGCTTCCTTTCTTTTTTAGCTAAGTCTGCATCTGTTCGAGCTCTGCTCTTTGACATTTCCTTCCTCATGCTCTGCCATGTCGTTCAAACTTACGGTTCAGAGGTAAGTTCATGGCAAGTTTATGTTGACTGTAACATGAGCTTTTAAGTTTAAGACCACATGATGCCCAGAAAGGACTGAACGAGTGACCCATTGGTCTCTTCAAAGATCCTGTACTGATTGATGTCATTTTAGCAGAAACCATTGCACCTGTCCATTTTTCACTTCCCACTGTAGGTGATCTTATCAGACCTCAGTCCCTCAGGAGAGACACCTTTTTTTGAAACGTGGCTCCAGACCTGTATGCCTGAAGAGGGCAAGACTCTGAACCCAGACCACCCCTGCTTCAGACCTGAGCCTGGTAAAGTGGAGAGTCTGGTGACTCTGCTGAACAACTCCTCAGAGATGAAACTAGTGTAAGTCGCAGCTTTTTGGTGTAATTCATCCGATTATCACTCGTCTGCAGATATTTGGAGTCAACCACAGCTAACCTCAGTAAACACAAAAATGGTTATAAGTCAACATGTTTTATGATATTGTAAGAAGTTTGTTTTCTGATTTTCATTTGTTGTGACAGTCAGGTGAAATGGCATGAAATCTGCTTCAGCACTCCAGCAGCCATATTGGAAGTCCTCAATGCGTGGGAGAATGGTGTGCTTTCTGTGGAGGCGGTCCAGGTCTGTTCCCTCCTCGCAATATTGTTTAGGCCTCTGGAATATTTTCAGATTAATTTTCTCAAGTCATTGTGGCTTATACTGTATGATGCTTATTCATCACACGCCCTAAACTGTAGTTTGACTCATTACTAAACAGACCAAAGGGTGGAAATACTAGGAACAATAATGATGTCGTGCAGCCAACTTCTCTTTTCTGTTTCTTTCAAGTTTTTTTGAACCCTGGAATGTGGAAGGATATCATTTCAGTCAGATCTGCTCTTCTTTTTTTTTTTTTTTTTTTTTTTTTTTCCATTCTCTTCATCCGTCTAACATTTTCCTTCCTCTTTTCTTAATTTGATGACGTCCGTGTCGAGAGTAGAAGATCACTGACAACATCAAGGGCAAAGTGTGCAGCATGGCTATCTGTGCGGTGGCGTGGCTGGTGGCCCACGTCAGGATGTTGGGACGGGACGAAAGAGAGAAACCCCAGACGATGATTCGACAACTTGTGACTCCACATTATGCAGAGAACACCCTACAGTTTTATAATGAACGGTACATTTAGGAAAAAATAAACTTATTCATTCCTGTGATTAGATGTATTGCCCCTCATTACTAACAGTCACATTTTCCTTTTGACTTTTCATCAGCGTGGTCATTATGAGTTCCATCATGGAGCACATGTGTGCAGATGTTTTCCAACAAACGGGTGCCGTGCTGCGAGCCCCAGTGGAGGGCCAGGAGCCGATCCCGTACCGCAACCTGCTTCCCACTAAAGAACCCATCCACACGGCCCTCAGCCAGCAGTTTCAGACGGTGCTGCGGAAAGCCTGGGTGGACAGTCGAGCTTTTCATGTGTTCGAGAGTCTCCTCAACATGGGAGGGGTCTTCTGGTTTACTAACAATCTGCTCAGGGTAACAGGATTGAAAACAAATGCTTGGTGGCTCAAAACTTTAATTTGAGCCCTAACTTAAGGGTTTTATATATTTTTTTCAGGAACTGCTGAAGGAAACGCGACAGGAGTGGGCCAATCGGGTCGTGGAGTTACTCTACAGCATCTTCTGCTTGGACACTCAGCAGATCACCCTGACGCTGCTCGGTACCATCCTGCCCAACCTGCTCACCGACTCTGCCCACTGGCACAGCCTTTCAGACCCTCCCGGAAAGGCTTTGGCCAAGTAAGAGCAGCTAAGTGCCTGCATGCTGATCGCAGCAGCATTTAAAGTGTTTTTTAGCATTAACTTTTTTTTTTCTTCCCATGATGCCTCAGATTGTCTGTGTGGTGTGCGCTCAGCTCTTACTCCTCTCACCACAAAGGCCCCTTCTCGGCTCGTCAGCGAAAAAGGCAGAGAGAAGATATCGAGGTGAAACTGTCAGGAAAGGCCACGTCGTAATGACTGTATAAAACATGTTTTAATAGAACTCTTGTGTTTTTCTGCGTGTGCTTGGCTGCAGGACTACAACAGCCTCTTTCCTTTAGACGACACTCAGCCGTCAAAACTTATGCGGCTCCTGAGTTCCAACGAAGACGAGCCTGCAGCTCTTTCCAGTCCAGGTCGGTCTAATTATGTTTGTCACTTTGTTGCACAGTTGACTTATGGAGCTTGCTCAGACGTTTGTTTCTCAGTCTGAGCTGGGGATTATTTAGATGCCAAAACGATTAGCAAGATTCAATTCAACAGGCTGCTTCTTGTACACATTGTGTCAAAATCAAAGAGATCAACTCGGCTTCATCTACAGATCTCTTCTTTTAATTTATTTTTTGATAATGAGCTGGCATTTTTCCTGTCTTTCTGCAGGTTTTAGTCGTGCTCTGCTCTCGTGACGTTTCCTCTTAAAATACTGCAGCACTGATCAGCAGAATCTGTTTGGTTGTGTTCTTCCGTTCATTCATCTTGTTTTACTCCGTCCACATGACTGAGCTTTCAGACTAACAGCCTTGGGAATTTTAGATTTTACTTTTGGATCCAGCTATAAATAAAAGAAATCCCCAGACGAAATGTTCCCTGACTTAAGAAATAAAATTCATGAGTTACTTTACATGAAATTGTCAAGATTGAAACAAAAAGTGCCATTTCCCCACAAGTCAGACTAGAATTCATTTAGAAACTGTTAGTTGCTGATTAATGTGCCACAAAACTAAAGACACTAATGAGTGAATTTGATGATTTATTAGAATACAAACTTCTTCCACTGTGACACTTCCCAAATATGGGCTAAAATAAAACATTTTATTCTTGAATCTCCACATGCTTACACTCATCCTCACACAAATATGACTGCAATATTAGACTTTTGATTGTTACTATGAGCTTGATAAATGCAGAAGTGTTTGTTTTTTATAGGTTGCATAAAAACAACACATGGACACAGATATACATAAAGTCAAAAGCACAAATGCAGCATAAAGACTGTTTTTTTCACAAGAATCTTCAGTGAGTTTCTGGCTGAATTCAGGTTCTATATTTACCACTCTTGTAGTCTGTAGAGATTTCACAAGCCCAGCTTTAAAGCACATTCCACATACTCGTGTTGGGATGACGTCATCACCTTTAAAAAACTTTTCCCAGATGTTTTTATCTGTTGGACAAGCAGATTTAGTGGGAGTTAGAGTTATGGCCCTGAGAGTGCCCTGAAATCTAAGTTTTAACTGTGAGAATATGTCCACTAGAGGTAAAACAGTTACACATGATGGTACCACCACTTGGTACTGCGTGGGCTTGACGATGTTTATTTGTTTTTTCCCCACATAAATCAGGAGATTATGACCACAAAACAGTAACTTTTAAAATAGTTTCAACCTTGAGTTTGATCATTTTGTTCAAAATAGACATATCCTGCTTTTAAATCCTTCTTTTTCACATTTAAATCATTAAGGTGGGGTTTTTCTAAAATGGAACTGCAATGCTTTGGCCTCGGATCAACTCGTTTTGAGGCTGTGTCTTTAAATCTAAATGAGGTGCCCCTCCCCTTCAGCTTCCAGAGTGGTCCATTCTAATAGAGGGGTTTACGTCTATATAGTGGCACAGAAACTTTTTATTTACAAATTAATTAAAAGATGTCAACAAGGGAAGACTTGTCCATCCAGCCTTACATGTTGGAGCCAGAGTCTGACCCAGAGCCAGAGGAGAATGAAGACCACCAAATTGGTTAGTTGTGAAGTCCAGACCTTATTTGTCTGTTCCGTCGCAATTGATTTAACATAACAGTTCAGAAAATGTCATAGAAAAGAGAGAAAACTGAACAGATTTAGAAGTATGACCCAAACAGAATATAAAGACATTGAATCTACACAGCATGTGGAGACTCTAAATTAATATTTTCTGCACTCCTAGAGACTCCAAGACAACAAAATGCTTTTAATAACTAAAAAAGTGGATTTTGTACATGTCTGCTTTAAATTGCCCCAAACATCAGTCCTGCATTGTGGAAATTTGCTTCTCTGAGCTTTTTGGACTCATTCTGTGGATTGATCAGACCAGTGTACAATTACAAGACTGAACTTGATCCAAACTTTTCTTTTCAGTCACTGTGAGTATACCAGTTGCAGTCTACAATAATCTGTTAAATATAGTCAAAAGACCAATTTAAAATACAGTTTGGAGCTTTACGCACCACAGAAATAGTGATTTAAGATCTATGTATCACTTTGAAACTATTTAAGAAAAAAAAATGTTTTGATCCTTGGTACCAAATGCTTGTTGTAGGGGGGAATTCTATTATTTTGCAACAATGAAAATCTGTTTAAAATATTTATGTGAAGACCCAGTATTGTAATAACATTTTTATGGATTATTTGAGTCATGAAATCAAATATGAAACTGAAATATCTTCAAAATGTGTTTTTAGGAAAAAGATGTTGCGTAATAATGAGGTAGAAGGAAAAACTTGTGCTCATGCAACCTTTATTTTAAAAACTATACTCTTGTGTAAAACTAACACGTCACCTGTTACATTCAGCCTCCTTCCTTCTTAGTTTTGTGTTTGGTTTGGTTTTTTTTTCTCCTCGGTGGCAATGGAAAAAATGAAAAGTTGCTGTTTTCCCGTGTTTCTTCACAGGAGATCGATCCATGAATAGCTCCCTGTCTGCCTCCCAGCTTCACACCGTCAACATGAGGGACCCTCTCAACCGGGTCCTGGGTGAGACTTTTCTCTTAGATATGTCTGAAGACAACACTGTCCAATAAAAGTAGTTTGCAGTACCATTTAGTTACAAGTATTTGCAATATTTAAGGTTCTTAAAGATAATCTTGTAGTTTAAATTCCTACTTCCTTCTTAAAATATATATCTTTCACTTTCTTCCCCCTCCAGCCAATCTTTTCCTCCTGTTTTCCTCCATCTTGAGCTCCAAGATGGCAGGACCTCATACTCAGTTTGTGCAGAGCTTCATAGAGGAATGCGTGGAGTGCCTGGAGCAGGGAAGCCGTGGGAGCATTCTGCAGTTCATGCCTTTTACAATGGTGAGCGATGAGCTGGATGGATGGAAACGGAGAGGAGTGACTGTTGCATCAGATTTTATTGGAAAGATGTTGAAAGTCCTCCTTAAAACTAACTTAAAGATGATTCATAGATGCTGTTTGTTTACTTTGGGTTTAAAAAATGAGATAACATTAGAAATTAAATATTTATTTTCAGCTTTTCTTTCTTTCTTTCTTTCTTTCTTTCTTTCTTTCTTTCTTTCTTTTTTTTTTTTAGCAGAATCCTGCATTTGTAACACTGACTTATTGTTATACTTCCAGGGCAGGAAACCTAAAGAAATGTGCAAACATGTCCTTGTTTATCACTTAAGTTTAATAAATTTCTGGTACAAAGAACCAGAGCAAAGGTCAAGTGTCTGCATGAAGAAGGATTTTAGCAACACAAATACCCACTGGAATGTTTCTCCACACAGATTATGTCTGATCCGAGTCATTTGTCTTTGTTTTTGTTATTTTTGATGCTTCTAGGTTTCTGAGCTGGTGAAGCTGCCTGCTTTGGCCAAACCTAAAGTTGTTCTGGCGATGACCGACCTGACTCTGCCTCTCGGCCGGAGAGTCGCTGCCAAAGCCATCTCTTCTATGTGAGCTGGATCCTTCAGCTTCCTTCAGTGTTAAGTTGACAAATTCACCCTCTGTTCTACAGGCAAGATGTGAAAACAAAACATTTTTGAAGGACTGGATCTTCTTCTACATATATCTTTTTCTGGAACACATTTTTTATGTATTTTAATACTGAATGAGTTGATTATACATGTTTTGGAATAAAAATGAAAGGGAAAAACAATATAAAGATATTTTATTTTAATTTGCCACCTGATGTGGCGTTATTTGGTTTTGTGGTTTTTCCACCAGATCACATTGTTTTGTCTATTTTGGACCGATCATCACAACCCTCTGAGGTCACAAGCTCACATAGCTTTTCACATGACACAACATGATGCGAGGGAATCATCCTTCAAGTGACACAGAGGCTCATCCGCCGCTTGTGACACTCCCTGAAGGAAATGTGTGTGGCAGAGGGGAACAAACGATGACACCAAAGCCTCCGTTTCACTTTTCGTTGTGCTTCTTTGTTACGGAATTAGTTTTAGTGGAACTTGAGACACCGATTCACAATGAGGCAACAAAAGACCACAACCTGTTGTGTCACGCCGTTGTCGCTGTTAAAAAGGAGAAATCACTTTGAAGTTTTTTTTTTCCAGTGTTTATTTAAAACTTTAGAAAATACACATGTAGTGGGTATTTAACGGTAATACAAAAATATATATTTTTCAACAATTCATCCATATTATGCTTGCAAGACAGTAAAATAAGTGGTAATAGCTGGTAAAATTAATTCCTAAATAGATATGTGCGCTCTGCTGGCCTCTGTTAGGTCCACAGCTTTTTCCAAAAAAAATATTTTACATTCTGTCCGTAGAAATAAATATATAAATAGTTTAAAAAAATAAATATTTTTCAAACATAAATAAATAGCAAACCAAAAAAAAATGGTAACAAGATTCTTGGCTTTTGCCAAAAGAAGACGACGACGTCTGTTGGTCAGCTTTCATTCTCCTCATCATCACTTAGCTCCAGTCTCCTGAGGACACGGACCATGTCCTGGCCGAACGACTGGAGCTGCACCAGAGTCAGGTGTGTCGCCACCTGGACCTCGTAATCCCCCGGGAGATGTATCGACAGGGGGGCTGTGGTGGGCTGCACTGCCGCTTCTGGTTGGACCATTTTTAACATCTGAAATGGCAACAAAAACAATAATTATATATACACTGAAAAAATAAAAATGTTTGCATTGGATTTACTTAAATTATGTCAACAGGTTCTACTCAACTGTTGTAAGTAAATTTAAGGCCATTTTTTCATTTACTTTATAAGTGAATGTGAAGTATTTGTGTCAGGTTTACTCAATTCAATTGAGTAGATGCTGTTGACATAATTTAAGTAAATTCAACAAGTTTTTGAGTGTGTTACAAAGAGTGAAATTGATTCTTTTTTTACCTTCATAATCTGAACTGCCACGTCTCTGATGTCATCCATCAGATCAGACACTTTCTGTTTCCCCTCCAGCCGAGGGGACACAGAGCTCAGCAAGCCTTGGTGCAGCAGCAGACCCTCATGCATCCGTCTCAAACTGCTCTCCTACAAGAGAAGAAGAGAATCAAAAACAAATCTTTTTTTTTTGTCATTGTTTGCTTTTCAACCCTGATTACATCATCAGACTCATTAAAGATGCGTACCAAAGTGAAGTTTTCTGAAATAGCCCTGAGTCCAGGAGCAGGGGGGATGCCGAGGATGGACGCCATGGTCTCCAGTTTCACATTTTCTGAAGAATTGAGCTGCAGAGTCTGCAGTAAAAAAAAAAGGCAACATGAGGAAATGAGTCGACAGATTGCAGCTCCGAAAGCAGAAGAAAACTGGAGGGCTCAAAATAAGACCAAACATGTTTTATTTAAAAAAAATAATTGTGAGCATAAAGGAAGTAATATGAGAACATGTAATAGTAAAAGTCATTTAATAGAAAAACAGGAACATAAGTTTAAATATTGTGGGGTTGCTTTTATGTATTATGTTTTATTGCTTATGCCTTTATGCAGTGTCATCTAAAACTTAATTTCCCAAAAGGCATCAAGTGGTACCAAAAGTGTTTTAAACTCATCTGTATGATCTTTGTGTTAAATGTTTGATTGTACTTCATACAGCAGGAGGAACTAATGTAAAAGTAAAAGTATCTTAAAGTTTCTATGAAGTACAGAACTTGTGCTTTGATGTGGAACATGTTGAGAAATTTTGTCAATAAAGAAGCAGGAAAAAAAAATTGTCCATTTTGAATGTAGAAGTTATAAAAGCTAATTTCTGCTACCGGAACAAAACAAAACAAGAAAAAAAAACTTCCCATAATAAGAGCTCCAAAGTCAAATTGTGACTTTATGGGTCATTATCACACAAAAGTTTAGTTTAAAACTCATAAATATGACTTAAATTCATAATAAAAGTATCATTATGAGCGACAAAGTTACAAACATAACTTTATATCTAATATTTAGAATATAAACACTTATAATACTGACTTAATATCACAATGCTGTATTCTATTACATAAATCTTAATTGACTAAATCTAATAATTAGAACTTCTATATTGATAACTTTTTCTTCTAATTATGACTTTAAAACTTATAATAATGACTTAATCATCCTAATTCTAAAATTTAAAGTTCCGACTAAAACTCTTAATTATGACAGATCATGTGACATTTTTTAAGTGGCAGAACCAGGCTTCCACATGAAATAAAACCAAAAGACATGTATTCTGGTAAATTCTGACAGGAAGCAACAAGCACAGCTATAATAAGCACAGTTTGCTTTAACTGAGCATAAATCCTGAGATCTATAGTTTGCATGGTGACATTCCAGACAGATTTATGATAGAGGCTGCCTTCACACTGAGCCCTGGCTAAGAGCCTTTAAAATCTTTATTGTGACGCAGCAACATTTAGATCTGCTTCAGTCTAAAAGGGGCTAGAAGAAGAAGAATAAAAAAAGAAGCTTGGCCACCCCCTGTGCACAGAATGTCTGGGCAGCCTGTCTCTTACCTCTGTGTGAATGCAGGACTTGTGCGTGTCGGGAATCGAGAGCAGGACCTTTTGTGTCAGGCTGCGGCTTCTGTGCAGAATCTCCTGAAAGTGCGGATCCTCAACAAGTGATCCGAGCTGAGGCAGGGGAGCGCCGCGGGCGGTGGAGGCCATGTAGCAGGCAAAGACTGCGGGGCACACAAGCCAAAAATAGGAAGAAAAACAAATAAAAGTCAGCGCTGAGGCATCGGAACAAGCCTCTTTATACCTTCAGCCCAGTGTGTGTGTGAGTGTGTGTGTGGAGGACAGAACAAAGCCCGGCTCTCTGTCTCTGCTCAGCACAGCTCCAGTGCTCTGCAGAGCTGGGCACGACCCCCTGCAGACCCCCACCACCACCGCCACACCTCCCACTCCCTATAACTCTGGGGCAAGTTGCACTGGGTGAGAAAAGTCTCTGTAACATGAAGCCTGAGCCAAAAGTGACTGCAGTGGCTGGATTTAGTCTACCTGAGCAGATGTAAACACAGAAGCACTTCTGTCTATTTGTTTAAAAATACTAATAACAGCAGTCAAACAAATAAAAACCTTAAAATGAATAAATCTTCAGTAGCAGCTTGTCTTCCTTTTCAGAGCCTTTGCTGTTATTGGAGGTGAAAGAAAAAGAGGAAATGGCAGTGAACAAGCATTACCTCACTACTCACCAATCAGGACATGCATGGCCTCAGCTGTGAAATCTGTTAGAAGTATTGACCTCCAGAGAGCACTAATCCTGATTTACAGTTCACTTATTGACATGTATATATAGCAGTCCCAACACAGGGATTTCCCATAACCTTATCTCAGAGCATGACACAAATTTTCCTTTGAAATTTACACATCGAATCTTCCTTTATAACTCAGCTTTTTTTCAGGACATAAAACTGAGAGTGTAATGAATTTTCTCCAGGCATTGTGTCTAATGTTTAATAATTCAGTGTGTTCCACAATAAAAGCTGCGCTATTGTAAAAAGAAACAACAATCACTATCAGTTACCAGGGATATATTATTATTACTACTAATCCAGATGGTAACAAAAAAATAATGGTTAAATTTCAAAAAGGGATCAATCTAGGGTTATTACAATTGTTAAAACATAAAGGTAAAAGTATGACTTCAGCATAACTGTCCGAACACGATTTTATCCTATTTGTTCTGTAAAATGTATAAACCTATGGAAGATCATTGCCGCCACACAAACAACAACTAAAATAACACCATGAAAAATATATTTAAGTTATATCATTGTATTTTTATTCTATCACTGTATCTTTTATTTCATGTGATGTCAATATAAACATACTTAACAGCTTATGATGTAAATTATTTGTATTTATGAACTAGGGATGTTCAGATCAGAGTACAAATCAAGGTATTTGTGATTGTCAGTGTTATCCAACACTAGCCGTGTTTCCATCAACGTTTCTTAATTCGCATTTTGAAATTTCGCATCAGAAAAGCTGAATGGAAACG
>JARVJO010000125.1:6830341-6856523 GCA_031762555.1 Cynodonichthys magdalenae | reverse complement strand
GCGGCTCTGGACACATTTTATAAGTGAGCCAAAGTGCAGAAATGGCTCCTTTGATCATAAAGGTTGCAGACCCCTGTCCTAAAGGAAAGTTTAACCCGAATCAGCAGCAAATACATCAAATAACAGTGTAAATGTACTGAATCTGATCAATTCCAGTTGCGTTTCCATAGCAACCTCAGCGTTTATCCCGAAAAACATTTCAGCTCGGCCCACTTTGCACATGCCCATTTGTAACGATTTTTAACGACAAGTCTATTGTGAGAACATGGGCCAATTTTCAAATGCAGTCCCACTGGATTATTAGAATAAGTGGCCATCAACTTGTGTGGCCATGTGTTGAGGGGGCAATTTTCATGTGCACAGCTTGCAAAATTGTAGGCCATGTACCTTCACCCTCACTTTACTATCCTTGGCAACCCCCCCATTTTATGATTTATTTTACTGCAGTACTCTTGTAAAATGAAGATAGGCAGGTTTGGACAAGTTTGAGATGTGGCCTTGGATGTTTCTGTCATAGGAGACCACCAGGTGACAAAAAAGTTGCAGTGCTCTAGAATTTCTGGACTCTAAGCTGAGATGTATTTGAGATGCCAGCAACGACTCTGTGACTATTTTGAAAAAAATAATTAATACACCAAATGTTTTGGAAAATGTTCAAGCTTCAAGTGACAAGACTGAGTCGTTGCAACTCATGCAAGGAAATCAAGAACCCCTACGGATGTTTCAAGTATTTTGAAAATTCCTTTCCAACTTCCATTCTTAAACTAGTCGCCAACAGTTGCATCCCAATGAGATGGCAGCTTTCTGGGTTGAATGGAGGCAGAATGCTCTCAGAAAGGGAGCACTTCACTGGAATTTAAAAGCCTGGGACTCTGCACTTTTCATTTTTATAAAAATAACTCCTATGATGAGAAGCTAAATATCTTCAACTGACAGAAAATGAACCATTTTTATTTGTTTTCAAACTCTTAGGTAGTGCTGAATTTATTGTGGCACATGGAGCATTGCCATATACCTTGATTCATAAAGCCTGGCCATCTTTCTACACAATTCCATTTGATTCTTATCTCCTTTCACTGCTCCGTCTGAGCTTTCTCACGTTGACATGAATTTCTCAAGTAGAATTTCAACCGGGCCAATCAGCAAATAGAAGGAGGAATTGTTAATGGTGATGTCAATTTTCTGCGCTGTTTTATTCTGCCTGTAGTTTAGCAATGGCAGCGGAGGAAGTGAATGAAGCCATTCAGTCTGTGTCTTGCAAAGCCTGCAGCACTCATTTACAGCCATCTTGTTTGACTTGATACTTCTCTCTTCCCAGTAGGGGATGGTTGTTGTACAGCGCACGCAATTCTCTGTAAGCTTCTAAGTGTAGCTGACTTCACAGTAGTGTTTGCACACTACATAAGTCACGGCCAAATGCTAACAATTGGGTAAAATCAGATCCAACTTCAAAAGAGTCCACACCTCCAGCAAGCAATCGTTTGTCAATAGTCAAGAGTCCAGGCCCCCCTGTACAAAGCAAAGCAAAGAACAAGGGGCTGGTTTTTAATAAGCAAGGATGGTGTTGTTTACATTAAATTAGTGGTTCTTGGCCTGCTCAGATTTTAAATGTAAATACTTAATGCATCAGGCAGAGATTCAGTCAAGATGTTGTCAAATCTTTTCGGTATTTCTCTGCAGTTGCATGACCCCCCACCCCCCCCTCCAAAAAAAAAAAGAAAAAAAGGTTGGTGAAGCTATTTTCCATTGCCCTTTACAGTAATTAATAACTCTCTGTCCCCCATTGTGTCTTTTTGACATATTTACAATAACAACCAGGGTGGGGTGTTCTCCTTAAAGGTCACGTTCTGGACTTTCAAGGACATTGCGTGGTACAAAGCTTGAGGCAAAAAGTAAGCTGAATCAAAACCTTATTGCTGCCACTGATACAGGTCCACACAGATAGAGTTTGTCCTTAAAATGAGCTGAAATGTCTTCTTTACTACCTGTTGATCATCTAACACTCACAAAAAGACATGGATTTGGACTTTCCCATGAAATAATACACATCATAGTGAAGCCTATCACGTCAGCAAAATAACTTCTCCATTCAGATCCCTCGTCTCTCATTTGGAGGATGACCTGAGCTACACTAGCACTAACTGTCAAAATATGCAACCCATGTTCTCCTCTGAAGGATGTGTCGGAGCTCTTGTTTACTAGTCGTTCTCTGAACACTGCGCTCCCCTTGTGTGTCAAAATCCATCAAGCTGCCACAAACAACCCCTTCCACAGATCTGTGACACATGAAGTCTCTCCCTCCTCCCTCTCTCCCAACAGTCAAGCTTCATCAGGCAACAGAAAACACAGAGCCATCAATAAATAACTAGGAAAGCAGGTGGTACCGAGAGCACATCCATCTACTTCACTGGGGGGAACTATTTCTGGATTCTAAGTACTTAGTATTCCCACTTTCAAACTGCCCACTTCACTTGCGCTTGATAAAAGGTCTGGGTGACGTGTTGCAGGGTTAGAATCGAGTCGTTGCAGAGAGAAATACGCTACTGAATTTAAAATGGCTTCAAATTAAAAGCCAAAATATTTGCTGTCATATCAGAGTTTCAAACTAAGATCATTTTAGGATGTGGACAGACAGAGTTGGAGCTGTTTTTGGTCAAACGTTGTAAATAAGGATGTGATCCATGCAAGATTGCAAGATCCTGCATGATGCATAAGCTCTCAGGTTATGTGTTGGGGAAGACTCTCAGTTACTACTACACTCATTTTAGCCCAATATTTGTAATGTTTGTAAAGGTTTCTTAGCTAAGTTTTAGATGTAGACCAAATTATTTTATTTTATTGCTCTTAAAGGTGCTCATTGCAATGTCATGTAGTCAGGTGAAAAGGAAAAAGTAAACTGAGAAGAAATCTGCACATTTTATATTTCAAATTCAAGTTTATTGTTCTTAAATAAAAATTTGTAAGCAAAATGTGTAAACGGCTTCCAGCTAACATGTGGGTTTGTTTTCTTACAGACTCAGCCGAAATGACTGATAAAGTCAATAAAGATGATTCATGGAAGAATTATTTAGGAAGGAGAAGACTGATCATTTTAATGTATTAGTAGGCTACATATTTAGGTTGAAATGATGAACTTATAGGTCTGTAATTAAATTCAGAGGTCTGTTTTTATGGTGCCCCACCATCCTGCTTGATCCCTGCTGTTTATGACAGCTGTCTTATTTGATCTTTCTCTTTTTTGTGTGTTTAGCTTCAGATTGGCCTTTGTATTTCCTCTCAAACATCTTCTCCTTGACTCTATGTTTGTCAAATTCTGTTATATTTGTTTACCTAGACAGACTACAGCTACTATAGTTCAATCATTTGGCTCAAGTTTCCACGTGGCAGATTCAATCAGGATAAATTAAATGTGTTGCTGCATTTTAAAACTGCATGTTAGTATAACTGGTAGGAGGCCATAAGGGAAAACCCAAAATTCGCTGGATATCTCTCTGGCTTTGGAACGCTTCAGGGTCCCCCAGGACGAGTTGTAGAGTGTTGCTGGGGAGAGGGATGTCTGGGTTTCTCTTCCAGACCTGTTGCCTAAGAAGCAGAAAATGGAGATACATTTCTTGAAAAAATATTGAAGTAAAATCTTCAAAACTGCACTAATGTAGTTCAGGATAACCTTTTTATATGTTTGATTTTACAGTTTTCAGCGAGTGTAAAAGTAAATTTACTATTCTCTGAACTTGGAAGAATAAACCTTTTGGATAAAATACATTTGTGCTCCTACAGAAGATAAGATGTAATTTTAAAAGCTACGTTTGCTTTCATTAAATTGAATGAGCGTACAAGATACCCACATAAACTGTAATTAAATATTTGGCATGAGACAGTATAACCCTTTTTTTAGTTTTTTTTTTAGATGATTCTTTGCTAGTTGACTCATATTGAGTGATTTTTATTCGGCACCTACCTGATCATGTTCCCTTTTTTTGGTAAAAAAATTCTAAAATACCATTCTACGTGTAATTTCTCTATTTTCCAGGTAAAGATGACTCAGAATTCTATACTGGAGCAAGCATGTCTTATAGGCCTAGTGCATAGACAGCATGAGGGCAGTAAGTCTTTCATATTTCTAAAAAGAGATAAATCTTTTATTTCTGGCTGAAGATACTGTAAAAATCAAACAGCGTGAGCGTCCACCTTCATTTATGTGTGCAGTTGTGGGTGTACCTGTGTGCATGCACTACATCTGCTGGCCTACAGCAGTTCAAGTCTGTCCTATTATTGTGCCAAGGTCAGATGAGTAGGCAACATGGCAACGGAAGACAGATAATGGTGGATCAGTTAGATAAATTTGGTTACTGCTTTTTACTAACTGAAAGCCACTGGGCCAAAAATATTAGGGTCTGCATTTTCTTACCCAAAATCTAACTTATAAAAAATTTTATCTCAGCAAAACACAAGACAGGCATCTTTGTTTGACATGAGGCTGAAAAACACATCAACTGAAGGCTAAAAAAGTACATCATATTACTGTGGAAATAAAGCCATTACTCACTGAACAGTTCTTGTGTATGCACTCTGTGCATGAGTGTGTGACAATAATCTGGAGGAAATAAGGAGGAATACCCATTTTAAAGAAATTGTACAATGTGGTAGCAAAACAAAAACAATGTTTCAAGACTTTTTGTCTTGCTTTGCTAAAAGATTTCAGTAATGGCTTGTCTCAAGTTATTGACGAAAACATTGCATCTGTGATTGATTATTATTAAATTTTCCATTGGAAAATATCACATTGACGACTATTTTCATAACTTTATTTTTGAAAATATTCCTGACACATTTTTTTCTTATTTTTGTCGATGTTTCAGTGTCGTGGAAGCTGATTGGTCACAGCCTACAAGAGAGGCGGGTCTTTGTTTCTTTTCTTGTCGGTTATTAGCTACTTTTTGAAGTTGGGTCTCTTCCCATTGAAGGAAAGCGTCACGTGTCTCTCGTCTGATTGGTTACTAAAGCAAGCGGGAGACGTTTTACAAGTTTTAAATGTTCAAACAACCGCACCATCGTGATTCCCTCGTTCGACATTAAGTTGTAGTTCGGCAGTAATTGTTGGGGTTGTTGTTCAGAGCTTGTTTTAATATATATTTTACGGATTCTCAGAAAATAAGAAGAATGGCTGAACCGCTGAAGGTAACTTTACTGCACTGGACAGATGTTAGCTAAGCTCGCTACTTGTTAACGTTACTCTGCTTCTAACATTTAATTTCACGTTGTTAGGACTTTTGCAGCTTAAAAGTAACCGTTTGTAACTAAGAGGTAAAAATTAATTGTATAATACAACAATGTTCGATATACGTATCGTATCACATCTTTTATGCACATGCCATGGCAAATACTGAATCAAAACAGACAATTTTTTCCTTTTTGTCCTAACCAGCCGTGTAGCTAACGCTGCATTATCATGCATGCAAAAATGCACTTAACCAAAAACCGTGCGTTTTCCTCGAGCAAAATAATCCTACTATCCTATAGTTTAAAATAAACGAGTTTACCCAGTGACTCATGCTGGCAGAAACGTGTTGTAGGGGAATAAAAGTTATGATTATGCAAAAATGTTTAAATATCTGCAAAGATGAGTAAACGGATTAGAAAAATTAAACCAAAGGCATGCAGGCATAAAAATGGGTGGGATAAAACGACTGCCAACACTCTTGTCCTTGTAACTGTTTACTCGAAATTTCAAGCAGTAATATTTTTTTTTTCTTAAACAAGTTAAATTCTTATGCAAATGTGAAACAGTTTCAGCCAGTGGCATTACAGAAGTTCTTCATCTGGTGCATAAATACTGTACAAATTCAGGGTTAACTTGCAATGTGAACTCCAGTTTACTTTTTTGTTGTTGTTGTTTTTATAAGGCCTTTTTAGAAAACAAGCCGGTGGGAAAGGTGAAGAAAGATCCGAAGCGGTTGTCTGTAGAGAGGATCTATCAGAAGAAGACCCAGTTGGAGCACATTTTGCTCAGACCGGACTCCTACATCGGTTCTGTAGAGCCTGTCACTCAGGTTAGAAAACCCTCTAAACTTTTTTGCTTTTTGTGTCTGCATTTATTTACATTCTTGAGTCAATCTCACTAAAATAGATGTTAAAATGTATATAAGCCTATATTTTTCACTTCAGCACATGATGTTGATTGTGCCAAGTAAATTAGCATTTTGTTGACCATAAATTCAATTTATTTCTTAGCAAATGTGGGTGTATGATGAGGGTGATGGACTGAACTGCCGTGATGTGACTTTTGTGCCTGGTCTTTACAAGATATTTGACGAGATCCTCGGTAAGCCAAAAGCTTTTGCAATATATAAAAATGTAACGTAGCTCATCTCATGTGTGGCTTTTTTTAATTCAAATCTTTTTGTTTTCCTCTTAGTAAATGCTGCTGACAATAAGCAGAGGGATAAAAACATGTCCTGCATCAAAGTCAACATTGATGTGTGAGTAGTAAATTGCACCACCAGATTGTATTCAAAGATGTGTTGTAATTCTCCTTCAGTCCTCCTTTGCTTGCATATTCAGATTTTCTTGATATCACAAAGTAGCTCATAGTGAAATCTGTGTATCTCTTAGTGAAAACAACACCATCAGTATATGGAACAATGGAAAAGGGATTCCAGTGGTGGAGCACAAAGTGGAGAAAGTTTTTGTGCCGGCTCTAATCTTTGGACAGCTCCTTACTTCCAGTAACTACAATGATGATCAAAAGAAAGTCACTGGTGAGGCTTGTTTGCTGTGGTTTGACTGTTTCATATCATAATTTAAACAGCATGATGTTATACTATAGTTTATATACTCTGTTATGTTGTACCCTGAGACAACATATGTTGTGACTTGGCGCTATTTAAATAAATTGAATTGAATTGTTATCATTAAAGATGAATGGATAAATAAATGTCAAACTTATATTCTTCTGAAGTTTTACAGTACATTTAATTAGGCATCCCTGATAAATTTAAGGCCACCAATCATCTGAAACAAATGACAACTAAATGAGATTCAACCTGTTTTTTAAGGTGGACGTAATGGATACGGTGCTAAGCTTTGCAATATCTTCAGTACCAAGTTCACAGTGGAGACTGCGTGTAAAGAGTCAAAGAAGGTTTTCAAGCAGGTAGGTGAAAAGATTTACATTTTGTATTATTGGTATCATTAAAGGAAACTGTTATTTTAAAGCGTGGTTGTGTTTCCTTCAGACTTGGTATGATAACATGGGCAGAGCAGGTGATGCCAACATCAAACCCTTTGATGGGGAAGAATTCACTTGCATCACCTTCAGACCAGATCTGGCCAAATTTAAGATGAACATCCTGGACAAAGATACCGTGGCCCTGATGACCAGGAGGGCGTACGACATTGCTGGATCCTCAAAGGGGGTTAAGGTGTTCTTCAATGGCAAGAGGCTGCCAGTAAGTTCCTGTGCTCCTTCTCTTTTTATTGTTTCATAGATTTTTACAACTTCCTAAAAACATTCTATTAAAGGGAAATTGTGTGCATGTGTATTAGGAATTATACAATCAAGGAAAATAAGATTTGTGATTAAACTTTTTAGTATAAATCTTATAAGAATTGGATGTTGTAGTCTGTTTCTAGGAAATATGATTGATGGTTTCTGTGTAATAACTGAATCAGAGAAGCAAAGTGATAAACTGCTCATTTCTGTTTCTTTTAAGGATATTTTTATATTGAATCATACATTTAAAAGAATGATACCTTAGCAAAAAATCCTTGTAACAGTTTTTATAAAATAACTGACTATAAATGATGGAAATTTACAATATATAATAAGCAATACTCCTGGATTATCTTAATATCACATTATTACCTTGCAACCTGTTTTCAAATAATTGCACCTATATTTTATTGCCAGCAAGCTCTTCTTGTCCACCTTTAGTCTTTAAGATTTGACAATAACAACTTAAACTGTCACTTAACATAAGACGACCTTAATTTAAAATTTGCCATCTCTTGGTTTTTGTTGCTTATCTCTAAGCGTAAACTCATGATTGAACCTTGCTTGTCATTTTTAGATTACAGGTTTTCGTAGCTACGTGGATATGTATGTGAAGGACAAGGTGGATGAGCTGGGTGGTCCCCTCACTGTGATCCACGATGTTGTCAATGAGCGCTGGGAAGTCTGCCTCACTATGAGTGAGAAAGGTTTCCAGCAAGTCAGCTTTGTCAACAGTATTGCTACAACAAAGGTAGATGGCTTATTTTAATCCATACATTTATTTTAAAATACAAAGTGAAAATGCTGAATGTATGAGTTCCAACTTACTTTCTAAATTATTAACTTAAAGTTAAGTTGTCTGATAGAAAACTATGCCCGTTGAAGCTTTTTAAAAGTTTCTCGGTTTCTTAGAAACACCTAGACAGCAAAGTTTAACTGAATTAGAAGGCCAAGTTGTGTTTTCGGTCAGCTAAGTACAAGTTTGGCTGCTCTCCAAACACTTTGTGTCTCTGAATAGGATTTACAATATTTCTTCTGTAAATGAATCTTGTGTGTTTTGCATTTTAGGGAGGTAGACACATTGACTATGTGACTGACCAGGTTGTTAGCAAGCTCATTGAAGTGGTGAAGAAGAAGAATAAAGCTGGTGTAGCTGTCAAACCTTTCCAGGTATGTAAACTATTTTACATGTGTGTTTTTGCTTATGCATGGTTTGTCAAAACACATGTATAATGTTTACTTACATGTTGCCTCCTTATAGGTGAAGAACCACATGTGGCTGTTTGTTAATTGCCTGATCGAGAACCCCACCTTTGACTCTCAGACTAAAGAGAACATGACACTGCAGCACAAAACCTTTGGGTCCACTTGTCCTCTTAGTGACAAGTTCATTAAACAGGTGCTGGTTTAAAAAAATGTGATTGATATTTTTGAATCTACAGTGATTTCAGCTTTTTTTTTAATGTTTTCTATCATCTTGTTCACTTCAGGCTACATCTTGTGGGATTGTGGAAAGTATCATGAACTGGGTAAAGTTCAAGGCTCAGTCTCAGCTCAACAAGAAATGCTCTGCTGTGAAGCACACAAAAATCAAAGGTGTGCCAAAGCTGGATGATGCTAATGATGCAGGTACTGTAAACTCCCATATATTTGTATTTTGTTTATAATATATGCCAGCATTGTGGAGATGTTTATCAGCTTCAGACATCTATTTTAATCACGTCTTCTGACAGGTGGGAAAAACTCTATTGGCTGCACACTGATCCTCACTGAGGGAGACTCAGCCAAGACACTTGCTGTGTCTGGGCTGGGGGTGGTCGGAAGGGATCGTTACGGTGTGTTCCCCCTCAGAGGAAAAATGCTCAACGTCCGGGAGGCCTCACACAAACAGGTTAACTCTAACTACATCCTTTAGGGTTTAGATGACACCGAATTACTGCTGCTGTCATGTCGAGTAGTTCAATCAAAGTCATACCTACTTTCATCTGTTTGTGGTCTAGTAAAAAGAGAGAAAAGATTAACTGTGTCTTTTATTTCTCAGATTATGGAAAATGCTGAAATCAACAATCTGATCAAGGTCCTTGGTCTTCAGTACAAAAAGAACTACAGTGACCCAGATTCCCTCAAAAGTCTGCGCTATGGCAAGATCATGATCATGACAGATCAGGTATTTGATCTTTCTGAATGTTGTTCCCCGATAACCCAGAATATTCACAATCCTGTGAAAATGCTTTGAGCATACCACATATATCACATCATCTCAGCCTATAAATACATTTATTGTCTTAAATATTGCTGCTCCTATTTTTATAATGTGTCAGCGCTGTATTCCGTTTGTGACAGGATCAAGATGGCTCCCACATTAAGGGCTTGGTGATCAACTTCATCCATCACAACTGGCCGTCACTGCTCCGCCATAACTTTCTGGAAGAGTTCATTACACCCATCATCAAGGTAAATGGGCTCCTCTAGAGTCCTGTTCTGGTTTTGATTAAATATTTCAATTTGTATGAATGCCAACTCAACCACAAAGTTACATTTACTGCAGACTTATTTGAGTGTGCTGCAAATATTGTGGAAAAAAAGGGGTGATTTATTGTTGTGGAAGTGAAGGTTTTTTCTGAGCAAGCTCCTAAAGTTTAGAACTATACTGCCATCTAGTGTCAAAACTTCAGAAGACTTTTTCAGTTACATTATTTTGAATGGTTTCTTTTTTGTAATTAACATTATATTATTGATTTTCATTCTGTTTTATGTTTATGTCTTCCTTTTATGAAGATATTTTAATACACATTTTGTTTTCCTTCCTTCAGGCATCTTTCAAGAAAACACAGCTGTCTTTCTACAGTATCCCCGAGTTTGAAGCATGGCAGGACAGCCAGGCCAACCACAAATCCTGGAAAATCAAATACTACAAAGGTTTGTTACAAACCCCTGTGTGGTAGTAAAACATGGACAAGTAAGCTACCCGTAATATAATGTTAGATTGTATGTATCTGCATTTAAGCTGTGTTGCTGTAACTCCTCTTGCTGTGGTACCTTTGCCCACTCAGGTTTGGGAACCAGCACATCGCAGGAAGCCAAGGAGTACTTCTCTGATATGCAGAGACACCGTATCCCATTCAAGTACTCTGGGCCTGAAGACGATGAAGCTATCACCCTTGTAAGATCTTAATCCTTCATTTGATGTGTCTGATTGTCTGACAGGAATATTCAAATTATTTTGGCTTTTACATTTGAATGAGGTTTATTTGTCTTCATGATTTGTGTTTAGGCCTTTAGCAAAAAGAAAGTGGAGGAGAGGAAAGAGTGGCTCACAAACTTCATGAACAACAGGCGCCAGCGCAGGGAGCACAATCTTCCAGAGGTGATTTTACACTTTTTATTAAGCCTTAAAGTTTATTTTTGGTTTTTGTTTAATATGACTTCATGTTTTTTGCTGCGTTTATAGGAATACCTGTATGGCAAAACAACAAAGTTCCTGTCTTACAATGACTTTGTCAACAAGGAGCTTGTGCTTTTCTCCAATTCGGACAATGAGAGGTCCATTCCCTGCTTGGTGGATGGTGTGTGAATTCATCATGAAATGCAGACTTAACTCTTAATAAAGACACTTTTAGATCTGACATGTGTTTTCTGCTCTGTATGTGTGTTTAAGGGTTTAAACCAGGTCAGAGGAAGGTGCTGTTCTGTTGCTTTAAGAGGAATGACAAGCGTGAGGTGAAGGTAGCTCAGCTGGCTGGCTCAGTGGCTGAGATGTCTGCATACCACCACGGGGAGGTGAGATCAACTGAATTGTTGTACTTTAGCATGCTGGTAATGTCTCAAACCTGTCACAAATAAGTCATATTTGAGACACATAATTTTTGAAAGAACGTCATAAGAAGCTTCAATCACCCCAACACAAATATTTTTAACTAATAAAAAAAATGTGTTATAACTAGTTATACATTTATTTTTCCATCAGAGGTTGAATTGCTAGTACTTAAAAAACAATCCTATTACTGTAGGACTTTTTTGAAGGCAGTATTATAGGCTGAGTTGCAAAGTCGGTCACATGGCAGAACTATGCAGATTCAATGTCCTGATATGATGTGTGGTTTATTGGAGTTCTTTTTTAAAATTTTCAGATGTCTCTGATGATGACAATCATTGGTTTAGCCCAGAATTTTGTGGGAAGCAACAACCTGAATGTGCTGCAGCCTCTGGGACAGTTTGGTACCAGGCTGCACGGCGGGAAAGACTCTGCCAGCCCTCGATACATCTTCACCATGCTCAGGTTAGTAAGCACTTTAAAGACGACAAACCTCAAAAGGCTGTATTATTGTTTAGTGGCTTTAAATTCTTTCTACGCCCTCAGCCCGTTGGCCCGTCTTGTTTTCCCACCGGTGGACGACAACCTGCTCAAGTACAACTTCGATGATAATCAGCGCGTGGAGCCTGAATGGTACATGCCCATCATCCCTACTGTCCTGGTGAACGGCGCCGAAGGTATCGGCACAGGCTGGGCCAGCAAGATCCTCAACTATGACATCCGTGAGATCATCAGCAACATCCATCGTATGCTCAACGGCGAGGAGCCTCTGCCCATGGTGAGGAACAAGGAGCTGCTTTCTGCAATATAGCGTGTGTACATGTTTTTGTTACCTGGTGGGGATGATTTTTGACTATTTTCCCAATACACACAACCTTATGGAGACCCACGGTTCCTTATGGGGACAAAAGCCCGGTCTCGATTGGGAGAAATACTGTTGGTGGGTTAGGGTTAGGACCAAGGTGTGTATTTGGTTTATACTAGGTTTTGAATCAGGTATGTACTGGGGTGGTTAGGTTTAGGGCAAGGGGTCAAGGTTAGACTATAAAAATGACCAATAAGTGGAAGTCAATGCAAAGTCCCCATGAGGGAAAATGTGACAAAGACAGAGGTACAGTTTAAGAAATAAGTCAAGAATTAGTTCATGTGTTGCAAAAAAAGTATAACTGAAGTTTGCTGATTAATAAACAGTGTTTGTACATTATAAGATCAGCCTGAGCTGTGATGAAACAAAGAAATACCATAAAAAAATGCAGATAGTTTTTTAAAATACCATAATATAAAATTTTGGTCATACCGTACACAACTTGTGTGTGTGTGTGTGTGTGTGTGTGTGTGTGTGTGTGTGTATAATAACTGATAAATGAGCTTTCTATCCTCCTTATAGCTTCCAAACTACAAAGGCTTCAGAGGCACAATTGAGCAGGTGATGGACAACCAGTACATGAATAACGGAGAGGTGGCAATCATTGATTCAACAACCATCGAAATCTCTGAACTGCCCGTCAAATCATGGACACAGGTTAGTCTTTTAAAGGGTGGTTTTGAACAAAAGTGTATAAAATGTAAAAATAAGTAAAAATACTTTAACAGAAAAAGACTGGTAAAAATGAATTTCACTGACAAGAATCTAAAAAGTAACACTAAAAAATGAGGTGTTGAATTAACTTAAAACAAGATATGTTAACTGCTTCCACTTAACCAATTTGAGTTTAGTTGAAGCAGTTATGCACTATAAAAACTATTTTACTGGATAAATAACTAAGTAAAGAAGTAAAAGTATAATTTTTATGTTTTTTGAATGTAACAAAATAGTAAGAGTTACTATTTAAAAAATGCTTGGTAAAATTACAGATTCTCAAAATGCTTAAGTACTGTAACAAAGTAAATGTATTTTATTATACACCTCTATTATCAAAGACGTTTTCATAAACAGCAGAACATTTTAATCACCCAATACGCTCCATTTAGATTAACTACATGTACACTCACAATGTTTGTTGTAGGCATACAAGGAGAACGTGCTGGAGCCGATGTTGAATGGAACTGAGAAAGTTCCTCCTCTGATCACTGACTACAAAGATTATCACACTGACACCACTGTGAGATTTGTGGTCAAGATGACGGCAGAGAAGCTGAGGGAAGCGGAGGCTGCCGGCCTCCATAAAGTCTTCAAACTGCAGACCTCCCTCACCTGCAACTCGATGGTAAAACCTCTAACCTGCTCACAAAGGATGATTGTTGCCTTATGAAATCAAATTGTTTATAAAATGCTTCATCTGTTTGCCAGCAATCTAAAACATTTAGTTTTGTTTTTTTTTTCCCCCAGGTTCTGTTTGACCACGTGGGCAGCCTGAAGAAGTATGAGTCTGTGCAGGATATCCTCAGAGACTTCTTTGAGTTGCGGATGAAGTACTACGTTCTGAGAAAGGACTGGTTGGTCGGCATGCTCGGGGCAGAGAGCGCCAAACTCTCAAACCAGGCTCGCTTCATCCTGGAGAAAATTCAGGGAACCCTGGTCATCGGTTAGTGGCGCATTTTGAATTTTAACAACGTAAAAAATGACACTTAACGTTATCTTGAACAACAGTTTAGAGCTCCAGTTTTTGTTTTTTAGTAACAAACTCTAAAATGTTCCTTTTCAAAAAACTGTCTTCTTGTAGAGAACAAGCCTAAAAAGGAACTCATTCAGATGCTTCAGAAAATGGGCTACGACTCAGACCCTGTCAAAGCTTGGAAACAGGCTCAGGATAAGGTAGGATGTTCTGAAACATCCAGGTTCAAGACAACGAACCAGTTCAAAAGTCTTACCTTTTTCTTTGTTCTTTTAGAACGAGGAGGAGCTGGAGGATGAAGAGGAGGAAGGAAAAGAAAAAGAGGATAACAGCGGGCCCGACTACAACTACCTGCTGAGCATGCCCATGTGGTTCTTGACCAAAGAAAAGAAAGAGGAGCTCTGCAAACAGAGGGATGCAAAGGTGGCCGTTTCACTCATCTGATACGGTCTTATTTAAAATGACGACAAATCTATTCTGACCCAAATGTTCTCCTTTTAGATGACAGAACTGAACACCTTGAAGAAAAAGGCTCCAGCAGACCTGTGGAAGGAAGACCTTGCTGCTTTCTCAGAAGAACTGGAGGTATTTGCTTTTCTTTCTCCAACACTTGCATGAAGTCTTTATTGTGTGCAGCTGTTTGATTTCATTTGGAGCTGTAGCCATTTTATGATTTTACTCCAGACTTTCACGCTGATTGTTTTTGTGTGTAGCGCGTCGAGGCAAAAGAAAAGGAGAATGCTGCGATGCCCGTGAAGGCAGCTGGGAAAGGCAAAGCTGTGAAGGTGAAACAGGAGACTTTGCCCACACCGCAGGGCCGCCGTGTGATTCCTCGCATCACCAGCGCGATGAAGGCTGAAGCTAACAGGAAGGCTTATCTGAAGAAAGGAGAAGGCAAGAAAGGCAGGAAACCAAAGGTAAACAGTAATATCTGGAAAGAAACGAATCCCACTAGACAAACATATATATTAAAAGAGAAACGGAACCGACACTTTATTTCAGAATGACGATGTAGTGATGAACATGGAGTTTGACGAGGATGAGGAGAACATAAAACCTGTTGAGGAAACTGGGTTGACTGCACGACTGGGCAAGAAAGTCAAGAAAGAGACCAAAGAGAAAGGTAAGAGACTTCCAAATAAATGAAACTTTTATTTTTAAATTCAACACTAGAGTCTTACTCTAAACTTAAAAAAGAAATGTCACCCCTTGCACAAAAATTACTCATTTTGATTTTTCTGTTTCTGATTTTCTTTTTGGAAGAGTTTAGGTTTAGCTGTAGTAATTTTAAAGTAAAAAGGAAGGAACTGGTTTTAATTTTACAGCATGATGCAAATGTTCTATTATCATCATGCAAACTCTTACATCTCCTCTTTAACAAGTAGAAGAATGAAATGTTAACATGAAATTTTATAAAATTCTGCAGAATTGTTTTGTATTTAAGTAGCTAACAGTTTAATATCTGGGCTGCAGACATGATCCTTTCATAAACACCATCCTACATTCTGTCCAAATCTCCCAACACAAACAGCCTCACTGGGTTGGGCAGTGCTTTCCAGCTTGGTTAACAGTGGACATGACAATCTTAAGTAGTATTCAGCAAAAATGAGCAAATGTTTTCTATCTGTACTGTAATAAATTTGCTTAAATACTTGTTTGTAGTGGTTTCAAAGTCTGGCACGCAGACTACTCTTCAGTTTAAGCCTGTTTCGAAGAAGCTGAAGAAGAATCCATGGTCAGACGAAGAGTCTGAAGGTGTTTCTGACAGTGAAATGGAGGCAGAGGAAGTGGTTCGCCCTCGGGAGCGGATAGAACGCAAAACTAAAGGTGAATCTTGATGCTGTAACCCTCTCTGCCTGATAGATACAGACATTACATATCTGAGGATTCGGTCGGGTCATTATGACTCCAATCACTTGGCACATCAGCAATCTGTGTTTCTTACAAGCAGATAAAACAAGATGTTTCCTTGGTCTCATTAACTCTGATTGCAGGAACTGATTTTTTTTTTTCTTAGCTTAGCAAGACTAATCATCTCCTTTTCCCCCCTCTCTAAAATGTTTTTCTAAATGACCGTTTTAGTAAAGCTGCTTTTCTAATTTTTAAGCTCCAGTGAAGTACAGCCTGTCTGACAGTGAAGATGAGTTTAATGACTTTGAGAAGAGGAGTGCTCCCAAACGGAAAGCTGTTATCAGTGACGATGATGCAAGCTTTGTCCCAGAACCCAACACAGTGTCTGAACCAGAGCCCAGCGCCGTATCCGAACCAGAACCCAACACCATGTCTGACAGTGACGGGAACTCTCCAGCTCCGCCTCCCAAAGCCCTGAAACCCAAGTAAGTACAAGTCTTTGAGCTAAAAAAACGTTTTCACATTGTTTTTGTAAACCTGTCTCCATTTTGATCATTTCTGTACAGGAAAATAGCAGCAAAGAGCAAAAGTGTTAAACAAACTAAGTCCAGTTGTAAGTATTTGTTCTGGATCGTTATCATTATGAGCTCTAAATGGACCAACAAAAGGAAGACTAATTATTTTAACTTTGTTTAAATCAACAGCCCCGTCTGATGATCCTGCGCCCAAGGTTTCAGCTCAGCGTAAAACCAAAGAGGCTGCGCCAAAGAAAGCTGCCCCTCCCAAGAAAGCAACTGTTTCCAAAAAGAAGGCAGCAGGTATTCATGTCCCCTTGTTTGAACTCATTTTAATTCACATGGATCAGACTCATGTCCTTAGGAAGTGAAAAAAGTTGAGGAAATTTCTGCAAGTTGCATGGAAATTATTTCTAGAGGCTGGAAATTAGACTAATAAAACTAGTTTGTTTATATTTTAGTATCATTAATCCTTAGTCCTTGATTTATGATGTGTTTTCCCCAGATGTGAAGCAGCCTTCTATCTTGGATGCCCTCTCCAAATCCAAACCTGCTGCCAAAAAGGCCCCTTCATTTGAGTCCAGTGACTCAGAGGGGGGTGGGAAAGTTCAGGTTTCAAAGGCCAAATCTGTTTTGAAAAGGAAACAAGCAATCAGTGACGAGTCAGACAGCAGTTCAGACAACCTCATGTCTAGGCTCAAAGCCAAAACAACTGCCGGCAACAAGGTCAGGATGCACCAAGGCTTCATTTATGCACAGTTTAAGTGTTGCACTCGAAATTATGTAACTAAATGTTTTCTCTCTTGTAGAAAAACAAATGGGACGATGACAGCTTCCAGGTTTCCGATCAAGAAACGGCAGCTGCCGTTGCACCGCGGAACAAACCCTCACGTGCCCGAAAACCTGTCGCCTACAACCTGGACTCGGACTCGGATGAGGACTTTTAAACTTTTTTTTTTTTTTCTGAGTTGTACATATTTACAATTTTTGCTGCTCAGAATCTAGTTAAAATGATATCACTTTTATGAACATTGCACATCGTTTGAAGGAATTTTAGAGCTCCAGTTTGAAAGATTTAAAAAAAGGTTTCTTGTTGAATACTGTTCTTATACAAGTTTTAGTTCAAACATTAACCCGCAAGCTTTTAAAGTGAGGTTTGTAGTCCTGTTCTTTGTGTTGTAAATATTTCATTGGCTTTTTGTATTCTTCTCTTTAAAAATAAAATTGTCTTTGTGTTTGAAACTTGTGCAGACAGCTTTTTTGTTTTTTTTTGTTTTTTTTCCGTCTGAGCTATAAATCCTCTCTAACAGGTGTTTCAGGTCTAAGGGAAGAACCTCAGTTGCACATAGTTCCTTTATGGTACTTTCACAGGTGAAGACGCTTTATGTTTTGTGATCATTTATTGGTCATGTTGGGCAGGTTCAGATACAAGCAAAAAAATTAAACTAAACCACCAACTTTTATTAGATATCTCTGACGCAACATTTTCTAAACAAATTTTATTTAGGCTTTGTCCAGGTCATGTTCTCTACTTTATCTGCTGCGATCAGCGGAAACTGGTAGCAGAATTGAAAACAAATCCTTCCTGCCATTTCGGAAGCTCTTTGAAATGTCTGTTAAGAACTGCAGTTCTTTAGTAAACATTGCCCCTGCCTGCCACTGGGTGCAGATCAGGGCAGAGAAGGAATTTCCTAAACTGTAACCGCCCTCCCAATTATAAGCCCTGACAATGCTGTCAAAGGCCATTTGAAAAGGAATCCACTGTAAGACACTACCAGCATGAACATCCAGCTGTGATTTTCTTATTTCAAACCTTCCTTGAGGCTGAGTCTAGGTTTTTGATTTGTTAGAGAGATTTTGCATTGACAAGTGGAAACTAAAAGCATCATTTTGAACCGGTTATCTTCTAGCTTGATTGAGGTATTGTAACATTTTCACGAGTTGTATTTTGCAGGTTGATAATTCTGAACATAAAAGTTTTGCATATTGTTGAGTTTTTACCAAATTTTTATCTTGTACCTTAGTTGACAATCTCTGTATATTAACATTTAACTTCCAATGTTTGTTTTCAACAACTGAATTATTCTTTCACTTAAAACAATTGAAATTCCCAGAAGTGCTTACTAAGTCAGTTTTATTGTTTTATAGGTGCTAATAAGTGCCGTTTGTTTTTGGTTTCAGGTCAAGTAACACTGAGGAGATGAACTCTTAAATCAGCCTTTGATCTCTCGTGTTGTTCCAGCAGTAATAAATAGAAAAGTGTGTTTTAGTTTCTTTTTAAATCAGAGGCAGTTCTTGCTCCGAGAAGTCCAGTTGAAGACGTCTTCGAGTTTCCACCAAGTTGTTTCTGACAGCTCTTCAGTCATGGGTGAATGGGGCTTCCTCGGCGGCCTTTTCGACAGCCTTCAGGCCCACTCGCCGATGCTCGGCCGCTTCTGGCTCCTGCTCATGCTCGTGTTTCGGATCCTGATCCTGGGGACCGTGGCCAGTGACCTGTTTGAGGACGAGCAAGAGGAGTTTGCCTGCAACACCCTCCAGCCGGGCTGCAAGCAGGTGTGCTACGACATGGCCTTCCCCATCTCCCAGTACAGGTTCTGGGTCTTTCACATAGTCCTCATCGCTACACCTTCTATGCTTTTCCTCATGTACGCACAACATCATCACAACAAGAGAAGCAGACGCTCCAAAGGCAGCCAGAGTAGCAGACAGGACTACAGAGAAGATGCCCATTTTAGGAGGCTGTACATTGTAAACGTGATCTTTCGGATTGTGGCCGAGATGGGCTTCTTAGTGGGCCAGTGGCAGCTCTACGGCTTCAAGGTGGAGGCACAGTTCCCCTGTAGTCGCTTCCCTTGCCCCTACACCGTGGACTGCTTCACCTCTAGACCTGCTGAGAAAACGGTCTTCCTCTGCTTCTACTTCATTGTAGGGGTGGTATCGGGAGTTTCCAGCTGTGCGGAGCTATTCCACAGCTCAATTAAGTGGTTTTGCACCAAGCGGGATCCGGAGTACTCCTGCACCTGCCAGAATCTCCATAACCTGAAAGTATTCGAGCTAGAGGAGAAACCAGGAGAAACGACATCAGAATGTGCTGCCAGCAGTGGGAAACTGAAGGGGTCGTTGAGAGGCAGCAGGAAAGCATCCAGCTTTAGCCACAAACACAAGGGTGGCCGATGTGTCAGCACCAAAACACTCATGGTGTGAAAGGCTCAAATTTCTTAACCCAAAACGGACTGCTTTTGGAATTTTCCACCGTTTAAGAAGGTTTCCCTGGTGGGAGACACAATAAGGAAACATTTGGAGCAAGATCAGGAAATGAGCAAAGACGAGACTGATAAGGAAAACCACGTTTTGCTGCTTCTGATGATGATGATTCCTGACAATAAACAGACGATTAGAACTCAGGAATACACTTGATCGACTTATTTAACACATCGTGTCAGGCCGGACCACTGCTAATGAAAGCAGCTTTAAGATCAAGGTCAGTTCAGAAATGAAAGTATCTTTCTTAACAAAAAGTCTATTAAAAAAAGAACTGTTTTAACATTGACTTTTGTTAACCATTTAGCACAGACTGAAAAGTTAACCTCAATGAATGAATCAAGGGATTCTTTTGTATTTCTGCTCGTCTGCTATTATGAATTAAAGCAATAAATAATAGTGTGAAATATTAAGGCATAGACATGAGCGGGAGCGTTTATTGCTTTTCTTATTGGCAAAGGTTGTTGAGCTGAACAGGAAATGTCTAGTTTTGGTCTTTGAGACATTTGCTGTTTTGTACTGCATCATTATAAATTTTAGTTTTTAATTGATAATTTTAGTTGTAGGTTATTGAATAACATGAGCACGTTATCCAACAAGACAGGTACACTTTAAAAGTGAAGGTAATTTAAATAAACCTTAACATGAGAACATCTTTTCGTTTTGTAGTTAAAGTTTCTAAAGACACGAGATAAGTATGTGACTGAGAACAAATGTAAATATTTAAAAATATTTTTGGTGATAAAAGGCACCTTGTGTTTAAAATGCTCATGAATGCCATGAAAACTACTGACTTTATAGAACTTTACATTTAAAACACTGAATAGACAGGGAAATGTTTAATTGAAGCTTGTACGTTGATATGTGTTTTTAAAAATTGCACAGTTAAATTGTCAGATTGAATAAAACCCACACACACATGCAAACTCTTTGATGTGGCATTCATTTTTCTTCCATGCAAGTTCTTTCTGTTCCAAAGAATGGTGCAACAGAGTGCAATCTGTTCATCAGAAACAAATCCAGCAACATTCTTGCACAATCTTACAAATCAAGTAAAACAACAAATACAAAAATAAATGCTGTTGTCATACTGACAGGAGTGTTCTGTCCCAACGTGTTGGATGTAAAGATTAACTTGACTTGTATGGCTGTAATACAACAAATTTCAGTTTCAGTATTTGTCAGGCAGTTACAAAACGTTTCAGTTAATCCATTCATTATCTTTGCTCACTTTTTCATTTCCATTCACAAGGGTGGGGGTTCTCCCAGGGCAGCTTCAGTTCACAGAAACAATTTATTGTAAAGGTAAACATAAACTTAAGAGCCTATGAGCTGCAAAACTTGGTAAAGATTGTTTTATTACATTAAGCATTGGTTTCTGTTTGAGAGTTGTTTTTTTATTTCTGAAAACATGACTCACGTGTGATATAAGTGATCCTAATCAGCTCAGACTGCCTGCATGAGATCATTCAAAAAAAATAAGATGCATTTTTAAAGGCTGGTTTTCCTTTAACTTTTGTTGTGTTTCTTATCATTTTGACAACTATGTAAGTCTAAATATGACTTTAACACAGCTGCTGCTATAGTTAGTACATTTAGTTTGTTTAATGACCAAAGGATTAAGAAATGCTTGCAAAAAAATAACTACTTGCATTCATGCTTGATTATAAGAAAACATAAGGAATATTACAGTGACTTATTAGACAAAAGTAAAAGTGATATGAAAGCAACATGGCAAGTTATAAATAGTGTCTTGAAAAGTCAAAGTCATAAAGCATGATCAGGTATTTCACAGTATTTTGTAAAGGATGATAAAGATGATTATGGTTAAAAGATAATGTGAGTCATACAGTCATGGATTGTGCCAATATTATTTTTCTTGGTGGAACTAATGAAGAAATAGAAAGTATTAAAAAACTTGCAGATAAAAGATAAAAAAACTGGGTGGACATGGATATGATGTTTGAAAAGGATATAATGAATTGTGTTATTGAGCATTTTACCTATTTACCCATATATACGTAATTCATCATTTCCAAATATGAAAATAGCTATAAGGTAATTCCTCTCTTTAACAATGGTGATAAATGTATGCTTACAAATTATAGATGAATATCTTTGTTGCCACAGTTCTCAAAAATTTTTGAGAAATTATTTGTAACAAGATTCAATTTATTGATAAAACGTTTTAGGTAACAGTCAAAGGTTTAGAACAAATAAGTCAACATAAATGGCTCTCATGGAATTGATGGAACAAAAAACAGCTGTTGATCAAAAACAGAATTGTGTTAGTATTTATGTTGAATTATAAAGCATTAAACACTATTGACCACACTATTCTCACTGAGAAGCATAATAAATATGGTTTGTTAATAAATGATGTAAGATCTGAACTCCGCAACATCACATGTGGAGTTCTTCAGGGTTCTGTGCTTGGACCAAAGTTGTTTATTTTAGATGTGAATGGTTTAGTAAATGTGTCAGGACTTTTTAAATGTGTTCTTTTTGCAGATGATACATTTGGGTAAAGAAATAGATCGGATGTTAGCGATAATACAGACAGAATTTCTGAAAATAAAAACTTTGTTTCAGCTTAATAAACTATCATTAAATATAGAAAATAATTATATGACATTTAGTAATAGAACAAAAACTATTGATGTTTCATTTAGAGTTGATGGTGTTGAAATTCGTGGAGTTAGTGAGAGGAAGATTTTGGGTGTCAATTGATGAGAAGCTGACATGGGAGAGCTCATATAAATTATTTAAGAAAAAAAATAGCTAAATTTATTGCAGTATTGTACAAAGTGAGAGATTTATTCAATAATAAAGCTTTGTTTATGTTTTTTAATGCAATAATTGTTCCAAACATTATTTATTGTAAAGAAGTCTGGGTAAAAGAATTACAAATCCTATTTTTTGTTTTATAGAAAAGAGCTGTATAAATTATCAAAAAAAAGCATTACAGTCACCCATCAAATATATCATTTTATCAACTGAAATTATTAAAATTCTATGAGTTGATTAAATATAATATTTTACAGGTTATGTATAAGGCTCATAAAAACCCATTACCTTAAAACATTCAGTTAAATTTTGTTAAAAGAGAGAGTTGGTATAATCTTATAGGGGGTAGAGATGGTTGCAAATTTATTTCAAACCAGTTTGAAGGAGTGGTGTACTTCAATTCAGGGAATAAACTATGGAATAATCTGGAAGTGATGTTAAAAATGCCAAATCAATGTTAATGTTTAGGAGAATGATAAAAGTTGGTTTGATAAAGAAATGTAAAATAGTGTAATGTGTATTCATACGATACGTTGTTCGAGAAGGATTGTTGTTGTTGATGCTTTTGTTTTGTTTTTGTTACTTTAAGATTATTAATGCTTAAGTTTCAAAAATAAAATATGAGTAGGTCCTCTGGACAGGTTCTTCTTTAATGAAAGGTTTCGTCTCTCCTCCAAGAGACTTCTTCAGTCTGAGGAGTTTCAGGTGAACTCTGCCTTATAAGCACTGCCTCCACATGGTGGACAAACAGGTTGGAATAAAGGAAAACATTTTTCTGAAGAAAAATCGTCCATCATTAAAGGGGGGGGGAGGCCTTCAGGTCCAGTTGTCCCCCTCCTACAATGCTGTTATTGTAAGCATGACTCAGCCTTCTGTGAGCAAAAGGTGTGAATCAGGTTCCTAACGATAGTCAGGTGATGGGGGCACATGACCCTCTATGAACAATAGAGCCAATCAAGGCTCTAACGATCTATCGTTTGGCTGATGGTCCTCTTTTACATGTGACCAACCTGTTTGTCCACCATGTTGAGGTATTTTATTACATTCAGAACATGAAAATTATAGTTTACTATTTTACTTTAAAATTAAACACCTTGTTACACATTACAAATTTTAACCAGACCTCATCATGAGAAGAGTTGTTCCTGCCCAATATGAAGTGTTTAATTTTTTTTTTTTTGCCAAGTTATGTCAACTGGTTTCACTAAACAGAGTTGAGCAAACTGAACAATTTACACATTTGCTTTGAAAAGTATAGTAGAATGTTGTAGAATTGCTCTTAATTTGCTCAACTCAGTTTGGTGGAACCAACTGCCATAACTTGGTTAAGTTAATTCAACACTTCATGTATTAGAGTGTGCATAAAAATATTTTTACTTTTACGATTACTTTGAGCAGTCATGACTTTTACTGAAGTATTTTTCTTATCAGTGAAATTCATTTTTTACCAAAGTCATTTACTTTTAAGGTTACTCAATTTTGACATTGTTTTTTCCAAGTATTTTATACACCTCTCCTGCTGTCAAAGGTACAGATTGATGAAAACTAATAATATATTTAAGAAAAGCTATATTTGTGCAGAAAAAAAATAATCTAATGCATTTTATAAGCTGAACAAGAATTTAAAAGAACTTTCTACAATGTAACTTGAAACATCTTGATAATGTTTCACCTCTCATCTAAAGGTCTACAGCACATGTATCAAACTCAAGGCCTGCAGGCCAAACATGGCCCTTGCTAACATTTTATCTGGCCCCAAACGTGATGCTTTAAAAGTGAAATAATTTGATGGTTTCTTTTTTTTTGTTGCTGTTTAGTGCATATTTCTCATGACAGCTGGTCAACTTTCTTGTCAAGAAAACTAAGTTTGAATTTTTCAGTAATATTTGATTTTGATCTGGAAAAAGCCAAAGAGAATCAACTTTAATTATCTTTTTCTGGATTTTCTTATTTTGAAGTTAATTAATTTGATGTTTAGTGAGTTTTGGTGACACTTGCTCATAATGGATTGCTGTGTCATTTAAATCAAGTCAAGACTTTGACAAAAAGCCCTGCAGCTGTTTTCCACAGGAACATCCAGCAGCACTAATTCAAATCAAAGGCGACTTTCTCAAGAAAAGAACTTCATATTGACTACAGCACATACACAGATGTTAGCTGACTCAAGGGCGTGATCCTGGTGTGTTTTGCATCATGTAAAAAAAGGCCTTACTATATGAGGTTATATATTTAAAGTTCTTGGAGAAACAGAAGTGGATGTTTTGAAGATGAATATGTTTGGAAATATTTGCAAATCCGCCAAGGAATCAAAAGCAAATGGAAAGTTATGAAAAGGTAAATTAAGTCAGGATAATGTAAAACGTAAATAAAATGTAGCAGAATCATTCAGCCTGTTATCAACGCACTGTTCAAAACAGCCTCTCTGATGGTATGGGGGTGCATTAGTATTGATGGCAAGGAAAGGCTCAGTCACTGCAGAACTGCATCAGGTTTTAGAACAGATACTCCCATCCAGATACCTTTTCAGTGAAGGTCTTGCACATTTCAGCAAGACGATGTTAAACCAAAGAAGAAAAGACAAGAAAGAGTAATTTTCCTCTAAACTCCAACTGTTCTCCTTGGTTCCCAGATTTTTAAAATGTTAATAAAAGAAGCCCATTGATTGTAAATGAGCTTATGTTTAAAACAAAAATTTGATATGTTTACTCTGTTCCACCATGAACAGCAGTTTTGCTTTTTTAAGATTTGCAAATCATTGTCATCAGTTTTGATTTCCATTTTTTTGCAACATGCTAACTTTTTCAGACTGGGGTTTGTGTATGTTGTCAGGACATGTGAGGCAGTCGTTACATGTTTGGAAAAAATGCCTTGCACAACTGTGTGGTGACAGCTGTTATACCTGAAGTCTGAGCGTAAAACACAAAAGTGGTTTAAACTGCTGAGGGTTTTTCCACAGAAACCAGATCACCTCTGTCTCTAGATCCAGTTTTACTGAGGAAGTCATTATTCATTATTCATTATTTAAATCTGATTCTTGTCCAGAGGGGATTTTAGGGAAATAATTTTTACCTGTTGATTGACTGCTAAAGACATTTTGCAAAATGTGCATGAAAATAGAAAAGGAAGAGAGAACTTTTTCTCTTGTAATAAAACAAATTGTCTCATTCGAAGCTCTTGTCTGAGAGGAGCAGTAGGTGGCAGCAGTGGAGCAGGCAATAAAAGCTTCATAATTTCAGCTCTGAAGCTTCATCCTCAGTTAGATGACTTCATTTGATGCCACATTAATCCAGTGACAGTTTCCTCATTTCTAACTCATTCATTGCCACACATAATGTGATTTCTGAGCCTAATGCCACTATGGTTGTGCACAACACATCTCAACAGAAACAGGTCTCCCACCTTGAACATTATGAGCTCATTTATTCATTTTTAATCATATTTGCAACCAAAGCCTTTTCTGATTAAATAAACAGGGAAATCAGAATGTCTTTTGAGGGCTTAAACAGTCCCAGATCCAAGTGAACACAGTAATCTAAATACTCTCCAAAGAAGCTTATTTTAGATTCCAAAATTCCTCCAAGACACACACACACACACACACACACACACTCATACACATTCCTCCTGTGGTTCCCAGGATGCATCATATATGCAGATTGCAGAGCAGTGCGGGCTCTTTGATGTGCATGGAACAGAATTCTAGATGTGTTTTATATAACCACTCGAGAGGAAAGGCAGGAAGAGTCGAAGAGGATTACCGTCAAAACTTTTCCTGTTTCCTTTTGTCTGCCTGCGTCTCTTTTGCCTTTTTCAAGTCTGCCTTGTCAAGCTGGAAACCTGCCTATTTCTTTCTGTCTGCACTCGTTCTGTCTGTTTCCCCCTCCTCCTCTCCCGCCTTTTCTATGGG
>JARVJO010000125.1:6804442-6825784 GCA_031762555.1 Cynodonichthys magdalenae | reverse complement strand
ACCGCACACAATCAGGTGTTCAGTTCCAGGGGTTTCTGACATGCATACTATTTTTGGACTGTGTTGGTCACTAAATGGATATGTGTATATATACATATACACATATACGTATATACAGTATGTATGGGTGTATATATGTATGTATACTTTTCAGCGAGGTTATAATTACTAGTGTTACATGCACATATATTTTGTTGTTGTGCTCTTTGTTTTGAGGGGAAGTAAAGTCCCATAATTCCAAATGCTGGTTTTGAGTAGGGGCTTGGGTTTAGGACTAAGGTGTGGATTGACTTTAAGTTAGGTTTAGGATTAGGCATGTATTGGGGGTGGTTAGGTTTAATGCAAAAGCTATAGAAATGAATAAAAAAATGACTGGAAGTCAATGGAAAGTCCCTGTGAAGATAGAAAGATACAACATGTGTGTAGTTTATTTTGATAAAAAAAAGCAAAGCATCCATTTGATAAATTTTTGAAAATTACAAAAATGTATAAAAGTGTTTCAGTGGCACTGAATTGGTTATAATGATTAACTTTGCCACTAGTCAGCGCCGACGCAGACGCCACCTCGCTCACACGTTTAACCATAAAAGAAAACTGGAAAGAGGACTTGTTTAGTCTGCTTGGAGACATTGTCTTCAACAAAGGATTTCAATATAAGTTGCCCTTACAACATGTTGTACATATCTAAATACAAGACAAATACCAAAGTCACACAGGCTGCCATCGTAGCCAAACCTCAAATCAAATTATGGCGTACATAAACAACAGCAACTTTTTACCAGAACCAATCAGGAGTCTTATGCAGTGGCACTTCTGCTCACTAAGTACGTGTTTAGTTTTTGTTTGCTTCAAACATTTTGTATTCATTAAACAGGAGTACAACTGTTATACATGCATTTGAGCACAAAATATGTTAGGTTACTGCATTAAGTGTTGGTTCAATAAACATATACAGTACATACAAACATTTTTAAAATGGCAGTTTTATTACATTTGGATAATCTTCCAGAGCTATGTGGTCCTCTGGTTGTGTTGACAAAAAAATTGTTTCCCATTGTTGCCCATTCCTGCTTTGGCTCAACAGCCTGGTCAGAATTCAACTCTCTTTCTCCAAACTGAGCTCATTCATAGAGCTATCTACGACAGGTAAGATACTGACTGTCCATAACCTTACAATAGAACCCCACTTTAAAGAACCACCCTTGTAAAAACCAATCACCTATCTATATGCTCTTTCTGCTTGCCTCCTCTTCTCTCAGCTCTCTTTTTACGTCTTTCTATTTCTCTGTCCTCGGGGAGACAGCTTCATACGGAAGCATTGTGGATCACTGAGCTTTAAGTCACTGTCTCTAAAAATCGCTCAGATTAAAAAAATAAATAAATAAACAGTTTTTCTAGAGTGAGACAGGCAGTTTGATATAACACTATTCTTTTTCTGTTTTGGAACTGAACTTATAAACTGCGCTTTGATACATTGTTGATGTAAGCACATTTTCCTTCTTGTCACAATTTTTAGGGTTTTTTTTCTATTAGTTGTTAAAAAAACAACTAATAGTACTCTTAATATTTTTTTAAGTGAATGTTTTCCAATATAAATCATCTGTAAAGTGTAATAATCAACCACTGATGGTTGCAGGGCTGTTTTCCTTTAGATTTAATCTATGTGTAGTGTGGGTTTCACAGCACGCCGGGACCTTGAGGCATCCATCTTGGACCGTCTCCAGTTCAGAGGAGGCATAGTGTTTGGTGGTGGTGGGGAACGAGTTGTGGAGAGAGAGATGCACAGTGGAAACTACATCTTGGCTCCCTTCCAAGGGAGTGAAACCGGCCTCAGAGGATCCCAGGATTTCCCTCTACACCACCAACTCTTCTCTCCATTAACCAATTAGTGCTGGCGTACAGGAAGCAGGCGTCACTCTGCGGTGATACGCAGAGAAAACATCCTGGGAGACGAGATGACACAGAAGAGGGAACAAGGAGGAAGAAAAGTGAGGAAAGTGCCTCCTTAAACAGCAGGAAATATTGCAGCACACAGCTCTCCTCTGCTCCAGCGCATCTGATTCATTTAGCCACACTCAGACATGCGGGCCTGTGATAGATGTTTATGAGCTAATGTCAATTTTCTTCAGTGAATTTACTGTCAGGAGGTGATGAATGCACTCAATATCACTAGTTATTCATCTCATATATTCTTGACAACAGCTCCCATTTTGTTACAAGCTCCCACTGTCACCAATAGGTGTCATCCTTGACCAGCTAGTTCCCACACACACACACAGGTACCACTGACAGGATTCCTGCTCTGCAGATTGAAGGCCGAAAATTCCTTGAAGGAATGCTTATCACCTGTGGGCCTTCGTGGCAGAGTTTTACACTAAGATCATTTTATGTTACGTTATGCAATATCTCATGTGATCTGTGAACTTTCTGTGTAAATAACTGTCAGCTACTATCAAACCAAATTTCAGCTCAAAATCTATTAAATTGACGGAGTTAGAGGCATTTATGTGCCATCTTGATTTAGATGTACATCCAGCAATTACTTTCTGAGAGTTTTCAGTAAAATTTGTTTGGTGGTTTCAAAAATATTTTGCTAACAGACGAGCAGAGTTGATTCTAAATAGTTTTAAATTAATATCTCACAGCCAGTTAGCGCCCAGAGTATAAACTGGGGATCAGATTCAGCCACTACAGCACAGGATTTTAGGTGAATATCTGTAAAATAGACTGAGCTGTAGCCATTTTTGTGTTTGCTAAGATCCTTTACCTGTGGCGGCCATCTTGGATTTGGTTGACTCTAAAAGTTGATCAGTTGATGTGCATCCAGGGACTACTTCTTTTTTACTGGCACACGAGTCCTGTTCATCGCTCACCTTTACTGAGCGCGTACCTGTGTGTTCCTGCGTGTTGCTCGTGCAAGAGACTCACATGAATTCGGAGGGCCTCTGCCCTTTTCCTGGTTCTGCCTGAGCAATGTGATGTGACATGTGGGATGAGTAAGATGGAGCGAGGTGGTGGTGGTGGGGAGGGATAGGTGAGGTTGTTGAAGGTAGATTCCGGGAGACATTTCAAAAACACACGAGTCTGTCAGGCAGTCAGACAGAGACTTGCGTTCAGACTAACTCAGTTCAAACACACAGATATTCTGTTCAGGTAAATGTATAATATAACACTTGTTTGTAATGTTGTGTGCTACTACCACCTCAAATTTTAGTTCAATATCTGTAAAATTGACTGAGTTATACTCATTTTTGTCTTTGTTAGGGTCTACTTGCCATTACAGACATGTTAAGTTGGGTTGACTCCTAAAGGTGATCAGTTGTAGCGATACATCTAATGATTATTTGCAGAAAGTTTCTTTAAAATCGGTTCAGTGGTTCACAAGAAATTTAGCTAACAGGCAAAGTATACTCCAAACAGTTATTGGTAAAATCTTTGTCAAATACTGTATCTTGTGCAATCTGTTCTGAATATATTTGGGGATTAGTGTCATTTACTGCCATACTAAAGTTTAGGTCAAAATCTGTAAAGCTGACTAGGTTGTAGTCACTTTTTTTTTAGCCAGTTAGCCATGGCATGGCAGCCATCTTTATTTGGGTCAACTCCTAAATTTAATGGACAAACATTGATGACTTAGATTACTTTATCCATAGGTCTATGAGAAATTCAGACACTGCCAAAATGTTATCTTTCACCTTTGGCAAGAAGGGCGAGGGGGCGGGGTTTAAAAAGGAAGTCCTAAAATTCCGTTTTCCATTGTATTTTACTGCTATGGAGTGGCTGAAACTGAAATTTGCTGGATTGTCTTTACATGTGAAACAGGAACTGTGCCAAGTTTTTAAGAAGTGATTTTTTTTCCCCGTTTAAATTTCATAAATTAAACCACAATCATTGTTCTATAGATAAAAAAAATACCTGCTTTATTGATGTTTAACTAAAACACCTGCAATGCCAAACCAAATTGTTTTTCCCTTCATGACTCTATTATGAGATAAACTTGCTGTGGGAGCATCATATTTTTTATACCTATATTTTGTATACCTTAAACCAACTTTCTGCTTTTTGGATTTTAATATTTTGATTTGCATTTTTGTCCTGTTTCTTTTTTTTCTTCTCTAAATCTGATCCAGATTGAGAGCAATAAAAAAAGGGAAAACACTGTAAAACATGTTGGGTTAATTAAGGTCCAAACTCAGCTTTGCTGTGTGATGATCCACAGATCGACACCATCAGCTCTGTCCTCCCACTTCCTTACATCTGTTTTTGAGGATGTCAGAAGCGTAAGCTGTGAATTTTATGAAAGTTTTTGCATGAATCCAAAATGTGAACATGTCACAGTGCAAATGTCGAGATAAGCATAGATGTTTTAGATCTGAAAATGTATGAATTTCTGGTGAGTTTATTGAATGTGGGATATGAAAAATGAGGGGAAAAAACTTTTTAGACTGAGAGCATTGCATATGTTCAGCTGTAAAGTTTATCCTGGAGAATAAAATCGGCCTAAAACTCAGTGCTCTGTTGTATAAAGCATTGCAGCTGCTAAATTTTAGCACTGTAAACTCACTGTCAACACTGTAAAACAAAAACTAGACAATCTGTATTTGGTGTAAAAATGAGTGTGAAAGCTGAATGCTGAGAGACACTGCTAATGTTGGCTGAAGAACCTGAAACAAGTTTGTAAAGCTAAAAGAATCCAAAAAACAGCTAAAAGTATCAAAAAGGTAGCTAAAAGTTAAAGTAGCAAAAGGCTAGCTAAAAGTAGTTTACCAGAAGTCAAAAGTTGCAGAAGCCTAACAACAAACTAAAAGTAGCAAATTGGCACCTAAAAACTAAGCAAGGTAGAACAGTAGCGAAAAGCTAAACGTAACAAGGCTAGCTAAAAGTAGCAAATGTCATGGTCTGTGTTCATTTTTTCTTGGTTTTTCTAGCGTTTCCCTGAGTTTCTCTGCCCTGCTGTCAGTCATTCCTCCTGCCCCGCCCACGCTCACCTGTTTCCTCTTGTGTCTCCTCCAGGTGTTTCTTGTTGTCTCATTTAGTTTCCCTTTATATTTGGTGTCTTGTCCTCATTCTGGTGTCCCATCATTGTGCTGTGTTCACCCAGCCTGTTTGGTGTTCTTGTGCTTCTTGTTTTCGTCTGAGTTTTCCAAGTGAGTTTTTGAGCTGCCTCGTCAGCGGTTTTTTGGTTCATAATAAATCTGATTTTTGGATTTTTGAACCTGTGTCTGCGCCCTGGGTCATTCTGCCTACAACCTCCCAGCAATAAAGTAACAAAAGTCTAGCTAAAGGCTAAAAGTTGCAAAAGTTTAACGACAAGCTAAGAGTAGCAAACTATTGGCTAAATTAGACAGAAAAAAAATGGGATAACCAGAAATCAAAAAAACATTAGCTTTTTTTTTAATAAGGGCAGAAAACAGGACGTGTTTCGGCTCCATGTCGTCATTAGCTTGTAGCCAAAACTAGTATCTAAAATAACAGAAGGATATCTGAAAGCCAAAAGTAGATGAAAAAGACTAAAACATGGCTCGTATGCTGAAGCAGATTTCAGGTGTTTTTGAAGGAGATGAAATATAAATGTATTTCTATAGAGAAAATATTTGTAAATAACGTTAAAAAGTATCAAAGTTGTAAAAATCGCAGCACCCATCTACAACATGAGTAACACAAAGTATGCAGAAGTATTTGGATTGCAAGACTATGGAAGCCGAAAGAGGCCGTTTACTGCATATAATTATTTTCCATGGTTTTCTCGTGATAACGTGTTATCATGAAATAAACAGGACCGTTTTCTTGAGATGAGTTAATTTCCAGATGGTTTTCCTCTCGTGCATCATTCAGTAACCGTGGAGACTCCCCACAGCTGATCATCGATGAAGTTTACTATTTATTTATTGATTCATTCATTGTTATTTAACCAGGCAAATCCTACTGAGATCACAGATCACTTTTGCAAGGGTGGCCTGGACCTAAAGGAAACCTAGTTTCTGTCATTTTTGTACCATTACAGCTGAAATTGCGATTTGTTTGTCTTGTACAGATAACTTTCATATCAGCCGTCGTCATCTAAGGAGACAGCTGGCTTGACTAGAGATCAGCAGGCGTTTACACACTGATCCTGCCGATATAATAAACTTTATAGGTGACCAGCTGTGGGAATCGGGCCATCTTTGTGGTTACTGAATGATGCACATCTCGATAAAACCATCGGGAATTTAACTTTAACAATATAATTCACACGTTATCTCGAGAAAACAGTCCTTGTTATTTTGTGATAATAACATAATATGTCGTTATCATGAAAAAACCATGGAAAAAAATTTAATGCAGAAAACGGCCGCTCTCGGCCTCTGTACAAAACACTACAATAAAATCAAGTAAAATAAGAAAGATATAAAAAAAATCTATATGAACGTTAATAAAAGCAGGTATCATCGGGACCTTATCAGATTCAGATTTATCAGAAGTAGAGGGGTAGAATGGAACAATGGCGGGGCAGAAAATGAAAGACTGTGAAATCTGTTAAAGCTGCAGACCTCTCGGGACGCGCTCCAAGTGCTTAGTGCTAAAATAAAAGCCAGGAGGAGGCTGGTTGCATCGCCTGAATGTAAAGGAAGTGGAAGAAGCCAACATGTCAGACAATGTACGTGAACACAAACCTGTGTCGCTGAGCCCACTGAGCCTCTTTACAGCCCCCACTGAACAGTATGTTTTCCATGAGTGCATATGAGATTGATCGCTCTGCATGTATGGTGTATGCATGTCTCCCCTCACCCCCGCACCATCCCCACTTTCTCCTTTGAGTGCTACCAGGATGAGTGTGTTCCAGATGTGTGTCAGCTGCGATCACTCAGTGGAAACATGGAGGGAAAGAGGGGTTTGCTGTCCCCAACGACACCAGTCTGAGATGTTGATGTGCATCTCAGACAGGAGGTGAAGAACAACAAGGTTTCCACTGTTTTAGGGAGGAGCTGACAGATAGTAAAGGATGGTGTTCGATGGAACGTGGTTGGATAGAAAATAAAACCCTCACAGCAGTTTGAGTTTTTCACACACAAAAAAATCGAATAATTGAGCAAAATCTTAAGGAAATTGGAGAAGGTGATCATTGAATATTTGTGTACAACTTAACATTTGGTGTCAGTTCAATTCAAGATGGATGCATTAGAAATAAAATGGCTAAAACTTTGTCAATTTAACAGATACAAGTCAACCTATGTTTGTCTGTTAGCAAAATATCTCATGAACCTTTCATGACATATTGACTGAAAGTTCGTCTGATTAGCTTTTTTGGCTAACCCATTTTAAGATGGCAAATAACCTTAGAAAACATAAAAATGACTTTTATCCAGTCAATTTCAGAGATATTGATCTAAAATTGGTGTGATTATACCTCAGAGTCATCCCCAAGTGTTTCTCATCTTGTAATATCTTTGCTGAAAACTGAAGCATTAATTTTTGGAATTAACACTGTTTGTCTGTTAGCAACATATCACATAAACCACTGGAGAGATTTTAATGAAACTCTTCAACTCTAGTCTTTGGATGTACATATATCTACAACGGATGAACTTTTGGAGTCAACTGAATTCCGTGTTACTGTTAACAGCTAATCAACGTTATCCATCACAAAAATTGGCTTTAATTTATATATATTAATTTTACACATACAGAGCTACAAAATGTAGTTGAGGCTGAGAACTCTTTTATTTCCTGACATAAGAGGATCTTAGTCTAAAGCTCTGGCAAAACAGTTCGATATGCATTCTTTCAAGGAATGCTAGACTTTATTATTTTCCCTCGCTCTCTATTTTTCTCTCCCTGCCTCACCCATGTGTACTTTGACACCCAACTCCAGCTCAGCAGGGCAAATCCACCCACACCCCCCACCCCACCCCACCCGCCAGCATTCAGTGTCCTAGACCTCAGTCATGTGACATTGACCTGTTATGTTTTACAAGGCCTCTGTGCAGAAATGGGGGCCTCTGAGGAAAAGGGCTGCATAGACCAACGGCAGGAAACAAAGCAAAGCGCGGAGGGAGAATGCTGTGTGCGTGTGTGTGTGTGGCGGGGGGGGGGTCAGGAAGCAGTATTTCAAAAGATGGAACTCCACCATAAAAACGTTTGACATCAAGCAGAAAGCCGTTTTCTAGTGACACCATATACGAGTGTGTTCACATTGTTGTTGGCCTGACGCTGAAAAAGCCAATCCAAGATGTTTGTTTGTTTTCACCTGACTGACGTGGATGTTTCAATGCTTGGATGAATTCAGCTTTAATCTCCTCCATCCTCAATACCCCGCCTCTCTTTCTCTTCAAGTCTCACGCTTCGGACGCGTATATCTTTTTGCCCCCCCCCCCCCACCTCGCTTCCCCCGACTCTCGTTTATTCCCAAATGAGTCGACCTTCACCGTTGCTTAGCTCTGTGCAGCCATAAGTCTGCTCTCGCTCACTCCCCTGCCGTAATCTATGGCTGTAGACGCTGACGTATCCTGTTGCTCCCCCGGTTTTTACTACGCACACACACAAAACAAGACTTCACATACATGAAGGATGACCGCAGACACTTATTGGCAAGTGTGGACACACACACACATGTATCTGTGTCATTCCTGGGAGATTTTAGCCCATTAAATAAGAGCGTCCCCGTCCAGTCTCTCAGATCGCTGCTGTTCCCCCCTCTTTGTTCCCCAAATCAGGAACAGCTGTGCTCCTCCACAGTTGTAAGTCCCTCACTCAGTAGAAATTTAAAAGCCATTAACCGAGCCCCTCATTGCTTCCCCACCCCTTTGAGCAAACGAGTGTTTGGGTCTTTTTTCCTCCCCTTTCTCTTTCTTTTTCCGTCTCGCTTATTTAAATCTGCACACAGGGACGCAGACACGTTTGAATGCGCACTTATGTGTGTGCATGTTGAAAGTCAAAATACCTCCCTCCGCTTTTGCCCCGTGTTGGACACGGGGTCTCTTGAAGTGGCCCCTCTTGTCGAATCACTGTTTTATTTACTTTTTGTTTTGTATTGAGTGCAACGTTTTGGAGCAAAGTGCTGCCTCGTTTGAACTCTTCTTCTTCTTCTTCTTCTTCTTCTTGAACACCTTGAGCACTTTCTGTGTGCTTCAGAGGAGGGGAGGCTGTGTCACACAAGGTCATGTTGTCTTTGAGCGTGGAACAACAAAAACAAGGCCCCGCTGAAATAGCTTGCCGCTCGTCCACTTTCTTGGCTTAACCAGCGAATTACCGTGCCAGGAAAGAACAACAAGCCCGGAGACCTTTTCATAAAGCGAGCCCTTTTTCTGCCCCGCTCGCATGGACGCAGACGCAGCTGCACGCTCCGACACGCAGATGTTCAAGGAGACCGAAAAGGAAGAAGCAAGGGAGATAAAGAAAAAAGAGGGCTCATGACATGAAGAGTAGACATTTGGATGTAGAGTCAAATCTATGGTTCTTTTCTACTGTTTTTCTTTTTGTTTTTCATCCACCCCCTCCTCCCCTTTGCTCTATCTCCTATGGAGATCTCTCATTTCCTGCAGGCCCAATGTTGATTTCATACTGGAGCTCAGGGGCTTACTGAGGGTGGGAGTTTGTGAGATGGTTAAAGGAGGGAGTGGGTGGACAAGGGGAGGTATAAGCGTGGGGGATGATTGGGTTCAGGCCAAGAGAACCTCCAACTCTCTCAACTCTCCTGTGCCGATTTGGAAAAAAAAGTTGCAGGGAGTTCTCTGGAATCATATGCTCGAACATGAGAGAGGATAAAGAACGTTTTTTTAGGTCCAGTCCACACAGGAACTTTTTTCCGTGAATAAGTAATTATTTTTTTTTCAGCCCTTAGCCAACTTAGTGAATAAAATCTTGAAACACCACCCTTGTATTTTTGTGTGGACTGTCTAAACACAACATCTTTTTTTTAAACTATGAAGTCATAAACCTACCTTTAAACCAGCCAATGATCTCAAGAGAGACAGACTCATCAGCAATGGCCCAGTTTACACATGAATAATCTGGAAATGTTATAGGCTTTCTGATGTTGATTGTAGAAAAGTTGCACATTTATAAAGTACCGTTGGGATCACAATCGCTGTTTAGCTGAGACCGCAAAAGATGTTGAACTCTCTGTAGTTTTAATGCCAAATCATTAGTTGGCGCTGTGATTATTGTTCTCAGCAACACACACATGCATTTATTGAATACACAACTGTTTATTTCTTTATTTATAAACTTTTATTTAACCAGGCAAATCCCATTGAGATCACAGATCTCTTGCATTCATTGTCTGAATGCAACCTAGCACGCATGTCTTTGGTCTGTGGGTGAAAACCTGAGTACTTGGAGAAAACCCACGTAAACCTGAGAAGAACATGAAAACTCTGCACAGAAAGACCTCAAGTCCGAACTGATGATAGAACGATAGATTGGGTGGCTGCTACACTGTACTTTAAATAAGAAATCTAAAAAAAAAAAAAAAATTTGGAAAATGTAGAAGTTCCTTTTGCATTATCAAATTGCATTTTGTAGTTTCAAAAACCTTGCTGATTTGATGAAAAACGAAGCCCGTTTGTTCCAATTTCACTTAAAAACAACATAGTATAAACTGGGCTGTGGGGAAAATGCTGTGGAAATGCTAAATGCTGAATGACAAGGTCAGACTAGCAAAATGCTAACCTAAAGTTCTATATAGCAAAGTGCTAGCTAAATGTAACAAAACATTATGTAAAAATGTGAAAGTAGCAAAACTCTAGCTAAAAGCCTAATAGTTAGCGTAACATGTTGGGTGATTGGGACAAAAACATTTCTACAAATGGGGTCATGTTTACAAGAATATTTTTTAAAAGCAACAAAAAAAATATTATTCAAGATTGCTTTAGTTTAGTTAGGCTCTGCATATGTCACAGAACAGAAAAAGTGCGAAGAGGCTGGTGTAGTTTATATAGTCATCAGATTATCACAGAGTACCAGTCAACATGATCATGACCTTTGTGGGGATGCCTGCCACGCTCACCTGTAGAGGAAATAGTTTAGTTTCTATTTGGGGAAACTGAAATAGTGGAGTCTGACGAGTTTGTCACAAACTTGAACCAGCATGAATCACTTCAGGTTTATCTTTCTGTTGCTCTTTACTGTGTTTCTTTCAGCTGTAACCAAGGAAAAGGCCAAAAAAGGCTTGAACTAAAAGGGGAAGTTTGACTCTTGTGTCTTTTGCTGGCCCAGATGGCAGTGAGCTGCAGCGTGTGACTCACACGCATGGCAGATTGTATCACTCAGATAGCCGTGGCACATGGACAATTTCTGCTCTTCACTTCCTTTCTCTCGTTGTGAGCATAAATGGGACCTTCTAGACATGAACAGCTGCAGCCCTCAGCTTTCACTTCCCCTTCGATGAAACCACACATGTATCTGTTACCACAACAAGTTCCCCAAACATGGCCTCCTGTGCCCTCATGCCAGCACATGCACACATTTGTCCTCATGTGCCAAAAAGCACATATATATATAAACTGGGTGACTAGCATTTTTTTTAATTTATAATTAAACGCAGGAGACAATCTCATCTTACGTTTCATGTTTATTAAGAAACTTCCAGGATCTATTTTAAGTTTCTGCTCAACTTCCTTTGCAGTTCTCCTAAAGTTAGATTTCCACCTTTTTGCATGATGAAGAGCTCCCGTTCTCTAACCACAACATACAATTTGGCAACTCTAAATGCGCTATGACACTGAAACACACACACACAGCAAGCCAAACAAAGCAGCATTGCGTGACAGAGGCTTCACACCTTTCTTTTTCTCTTTCACTCAACGAAAGCAAGAAAAAAACCCACCCTCACTCGTAATTAGAGAAGTGTGTATGTATGTGTGTGTGTTTATGAGTGTGTGGCACATGCATGCACTGGCACAGACTGTCTCTATCTTTATTTGGCTCCTGCTTTTGTCATTTACTCATCTGCTATATGTGTGCATGCAGGATTAGACTCAACCCAGAAAATACACACCTCACGTGCTCATCATTTTTTTTATTTTATTTTTTTTCATGGTGTCATAAAAACACAGATGCCACTCCACATTAACACCACACCCTTGAAACTGTCTCTCAGTTATTTGTGAATGAACTCAATGACAGCACAGTTTGTCCAGTTTTATTGGTCCTCCTGTCTTCTGTTTTGGTCAAATCAGTGCAACGAGGGGGTGTGGGTGGGGCTGCTGTGATGAAAAGCTGTTTGACGACCCCTTTCTCGTCGTACCAGTTATTGTGCAGAAGTTAGTTAATGGATGATTGGGGGGTAAAACTTTATCCACTTTCCTGCCAAAACAATCCCATATTCTCTTGATCCGTCAGCTGAATAGCTTCATTTCAGGAACGGCCAGGTGGCTAATTGAGCTGTTCCCAGGACAGACTGTGACAGCGTGCCACCCTGTGCCAAGGTGTTGGCATTTCCCAGGGTTTAGTAATGGATGCTTTCAGTCCATGTAAAGTGTATCCAACTGCCCATCCCCCTGACCACGACAGAGAGCTCACAGTGCTGGACGGGACGCAAATGACTAAGCATTCCCACAAGTAGGGGAAAACGTTGAGTCAAATGAGCTTAATGATAATGTGCTGGATTTGGAGTCAAGTCCCTGATCTACAGTTTATATGCTGCACTGACACTTTTTGTTTTCATCAACCAGATGTGGAATGAAACTTCCTGTTTAGTGTTTGCAACATGGACAAACATACAAAACTGTGAAGAAAAATGGAAAAACAGTTTGGGGACTGCAATACTTCCTGTACTGTATAAACAGGGTAATCTGCACATTTCAGACTGTATCTTTGTACATTATTATGAGAACTGACCACACTGATTATCGTGGCAACTAAACGTGTTTATGTAGGTATATAAATATCTACTTAGGTATATGATTTATATGACCTTAACTCCTAAACCCTAATAAAGCACTTTTAAACAAGACTCACCTGGTTTCTGCTCCAGAACCCACCTCAGCTTTAGGACAGCAAACTCACTTTATGTTTTCCAGGGGAAGGAAGTTGTTTCGTTTTCTTTCAGCATAGTGGACACACATCTGGCCGTTTTGGTGGATTGTTTGCTCATGATTTCTCTGTCTCTCGAGTGTTGAAATGAATCGATTGAAGCTCTGTAAAACTGTGGTTACAATCATTAGAATGTTCCAGATTTAATGTATTTGATCTGTACTTTTTTGGTAAAACACAAATGACAAACTGTTGTTGTTTTTTCTTCCTGAAAACTTTAGAGTTGATCATATGATCAAATCACATTCAGAAAAGTGACCACATTTATGAAACAAAATGGGTCATCCAGTATAAAACTCATTGACATTAGGAATGACAGCTGAAGAAGTGATGTGCACTGTTGAACAATTACTCATCAGAGCACAAGCATCTTATAAGAAAGTGCACAAAGCCAGATGAGACACTTAGAGTATTATGTCATTGGAGGTTGAACTTTGTTGTTCTGCACAAGTCCTTCTAATACCATTTATGGGAATGGAACAAAATAGTTATATTTGTTGGGAATTATCTAAATACATTCTTGGTGGTGCAGATGTAGTAAGAAAAGAAAAGAAAAGAAAAGAAAAGAAAAGAAAGTAAAAACGCACCTTTCTTGAATTTCCTCCAAAAGATTTTATTGGAAGCTTTAACATGCATGAATGCATGCACACACATGCATGCACGTCAAAACATTAATTTCCTGCCCAGTTCTTTCTCTGCATGAGACTTTCTTTTTTTTTTTTGCTTTTTTACATGTGTGTCTATCAGTGGGGGAGGGGGGTCAGGGGATTGGGTTTCATGACTGTAGACATGGCCGACGCCCCATCAACGCCAAATCTCAGCTCTGAAAAGTGTGTCGCTTTTAAAAGCTGTAACCAACCAACCACCTCCACCCGAAAACACCGTACCCACCTTGACCCCCCCCCTCCCTTTTTCCTTTTTGTGTTTCCTGTTGAGCTGGCTAGACTCCTTTGACAGATTTACAACTTTGGGGTCGAAGTTTTCCGACGGCAGCAGATAAATCTTACACCGCCCCTCCCCTCCCCTCCCTCCCTCCCCCCGGGCTTCTCCTTCACCTGATAAAAAAGACACACACACTCAGAGCAGGCCGCACTCCGCCACCCACCCCCACCCACCATCAACGCACCGCCTCCACCCACATCCTTTCATGTGTGATCTGCCTGTGCTTTTTTAATACAGTAGAAAAGAGTGTGGGTGGGTGTCCCTGGACGTGTGTGTGGGGGACGTGTCGTAAAAGAGCTGTGTGCTTTCTGTGTGTGTGTGGACACAGTTTTGTGGTGTAGTGAAAGTATTTAGGACATTGTTCTTAAACCATAAATGCAGGCTGTTCATGTTCCGATGGGTTTTTTTGGTGGGGAGTCTAGGCCCAGCTCACTTCTTGTTTTTCTTTTACCCACTAACTGATTTCTATGTTTTGGTCCCAGACTGGTACTCAGTCTGTTTTTATCTTCTCTCCAGACAGATAAAAGAAGAAAGAGTGAAATTTATTCCAATAGCATCACTTGTATTTGTGTGTGTGTGTGTGTTTCCTTTCCAACACTCCATTCCTCTTCCCACCAACAGTAACATTTGGTCTTTTTCATTCAGCTGTCTTTTTCTCACCAGGTCCAAAACTCTCATGGGGCAGACTTTAAAGAGACAAAGAGAAGAACTGAGAAGGAGGCTCACAAAGGTCTGAGGGGGTCAAGTCTTTCTCTTTTTCCCACTCTTTTCCCCCCTCTCCCTCCTTCCTTATCGGCTCTGATCTTTACAGCAGAGGAGGAGGCGAGTATATCACGGTTCACAATCTACAGCCAGATCCAATAAAACGTCTTTCAGCTATTCTAATAAAAACATCCATGTTACTGTAGTTTCCTTCTGTTTGTCATTTATGCTTGGTTGTCTAACCCCATGTTTTCATCCTCATTCTTCCCTTTGAGGAGCGGCAGATTTTTTGTTATGACAGTCTAAACTGGATGAAGAATAGAGCTACACTGGAAGGGAAAAGTTTCGGTGAAACTTTTGTTTTTTGGAAATAAAGAAGAAAACTGACCTCCTGCAGGCATACAGCTTGACTCCAAAGACTTCTGTTCCACTTTTAAAGCACTGGTGCATATTCAACTTCAGGGTAAAAGCAAAGTCCCATTTGGACCACCGAACGGATCTGAGCTCTAACAAAACTGTCACCAGGATCTCAGACTTGAATTATTTGTAACGACTACATCTTGGCCGAGTCATGGTTAGGAAAGTCCAGGCACTGCAAATTTCAATCTTCAAATCTTGTCCAAACAATAAACCACGACGGGCTTCTCTAAGCAGCTGCCAAGTAGAACTCATAAAGATAAAATAATTGATTCCCACAGAGCAGAAATAAGGTAATAAAATGTAGTAAAATATCATTACAGCAGGTAACAAAAAATGTTTTAAATCAGGTTTTCGGTAAATGAAGAATACTGACAGAACTGCTTGTAGGAAGAAAAGACATGAAAGTCAAAACTGCTGCCTGTCAATGGACCATCAGCGAGTGGTTCTGCCTTTCATCCATCCGCACCAAAAAAATTAGTGTCACAATTTGGCTGATACTCTAAACGAGGCAGATGCATTATGGGAATGAGTCTTGTGGGCTGGGGAAGCAAAAATGTGTTTGGCGAACATGGAGAGGAAAAGTTCAAGGAAATAGAAACCATTTGGAGCAAAGGTGGACATATGGGCTAGTGTTGCAGCTAGTGGCACTAATGGATTTCATGAAAGACCAGAAACCACATCTATAAAATAAATAAAAACAAATATAACAAACAAATCCTTCAATTCTGAAAGAATGGAACCTTGTTGAACCCAACCAAATCATTGTCATATTTCTGCAGCTTTAAGGACTTAGTTTAAAATTTGTGCATACATGTCAGACATTTCCTCAGAAATCAGTCATTTTCACAAAAAGTCTGTAGTGCTCTCTCGCACAATACAACCAGGATACCAGCGTCTGCAGTGGCAGAGGAGCAAGGAGGGGAGGGCAAGGAGGTAGCAAATTTCCTTACAGCCTGCCAGCCCCTAGACTTAAATAAATTTAAAGCAACATTTTTGAAAATATCTGTAAGATTGCCCTATATGTCTGTATATATGCAAAATGGTAGCAATTCTGCGTAATTTACGGACAATGTGTACAACTTGACATGTATGTTTGTCTTTGGGTTTCATATTTAAACATGTTCTATTTTGTCATCATTGGTTCCCGTTTTATGTCGTAGAATATGTTCCCTTGTCTGTTTTTCCTTCCTCCTCCTTTATCCTGCACGTCCTGGATCTGTAATTATCACACTCTTCCCTTATGTTCATTATTTCCCTGTTTATACATTGTCCCAGTTTGTTGCTGTCTCCTCATCATTGCTTTACGGCTCTTTCTATTGTTTACAGAAGTTCATTCTTTCGATTAAACAAGTTTTTTTTATAATTAAGTCTGCCTTTGGAGCTTTTATTCTTCACCTGCTTTGGTGTGTGCATATTCATTTTCTTATGTAATAAATAATTTTAGTACACGATTAGTTGTATGATTACTTTTAAATACATTGTCAAACATATATCAAACAACCTTATTTTTGTGTCAACTGTTACTAAGAAACTTCAGCCTCACAACCTTGAAACCAACTTGAAATTTTCTTTAATATCAAACTTATATTGCTGTAATTTTAGTTTCGTTTTTTTTTCCCACACATATTTCCCAGTCCACACACTCAAAACAGTCTTCCCACAGAGTTGGATCAATGGGTTTGATTGATTTAGTGGTTTGTTGACAGCCAGTCCTGATCAATGTTAACTTGGGTGACGGCCACAGACCCTTCATCACTGCCACTCACAGTGTGCGCCAAAATGAGTGTCAGTGAGTCTTCTATCCCTTCCATCACTCGTGATGAATAGTTGTGAGTTTTAGCACTGCGCCTCATTACGTCTGACACCAGTTTCGCTCTGCAAATGTTTTTCCTCAGCCCCGATTAAAGCATATAGCAGTGGGAGCAGGCTGGATTAAATATTTATACTGCTGAAGGTGCAAAACAATTTTACAGATTTTTATGTTCTCTACATTTTTTTAAACTGAAAATTTAAAAAGACATACTGGGCAGGAAAACATAAAGTTGTATATCACCTCTCTTGTATTTTCTGATGCTAGGAGGAAGGTTAAAAAGCTTTATTTTTTACTATAAATAAAAGAATAAAAGACTGAGGGAAGGGCTGGAGTCATCATCGTGGAAAGAAACACGTGTTAACTTCTTTTCTTTGAACACCAATCCAGATGGGATGATAACTGGGAGATTTGTTTTGCTTACTTATTTTTTTCTTTCCAGGTTTGAGGATTGTTGGCAAAGTAGAGTGGTGGAGAGTGGGCAGACAGGTGTGTAGAGAGGGGATTATTGCGTGTTATTTGTCCAGCCATCTTCAAAACACAGCAGCCTCAACACAAGGGAGGTAAGTACAAAACATGAGGCATCAAAAAGATTTTTAAAAATGCTAAATTTGGCCACTAAATAATACTGAGATGATGCTACAATCCAGGATGGAGTAGTGGCCTGAGCTGATCTTATAAAGGTGAAGCTTCATGAGGTATTAGGAACAGGTGAAACCAGCCTGTCCACAGCTCCATCTAAAGTAGAAGAAAAAATAAAAGCAGAAAGGCCTGGGAGATGCAGGATCCTCATATTTTAATGACTACCATTTCCTCTATCTTCCTGAATACCAGGAAAAAAAATTGTCCAATCACAAATTATTTTTTTAAATTTCACAATCTTTGTAAGGTAATTAGAAAAAGAAAATTGAAAAAATATATATTTTTGAGAAATCACGTGTCCACTACAGTGGACATCAGAATGCCATACATGTGAAACTGAACCTTAATGGCAATCAATGAAACCCAAAGAAAATACCAAAAAGTCAACTTAAGATTGAGTTTAACATCTCCATAACTGTCAATCATCACTTTTATTTTTATTTTTTTGCTTTGTTGTGCTTATTTGGTATGATACTTCAAAAGCAATTCCCTTTATTTAAACATGAATACCTAACACTGTGTGCACATCACATGTGTTTTACTCTTACAGTCAGATCTGCTACCTTGATACATGTGTTTTATCAACCATCTCTGGAAGATGGATTGCATCATAGTGTCTCAGAGCTGCAATTGGCTGTCACGTGATTCTTGCTTGGAGCTGAGTAATCAACTTTTCACTAAGGAGATGTTTGAAATCAAGGAACTTCAGTGGTTTCTTCCCCAGAAACTGTCAGTTACTCTTATACTGAAGACATGAGTTGGTGATTTCCAGGTCAAAAAAGTGGAAAACTGCATTCACAATCCATGTTTGAGTGAAAGAGGCCATCCTGAAATAACCTGTCAAAAAACAGGCGGGTTTCTTCGGGAACAGACTTTACCAAATGGAGAACAGCTTGTTCTTTAATGCCCAAATTCCTCCTGTAACTCTGAAGGTCTTGCCTTGGTAGACCACAAAGTCTGAGACCAGACCAGTTGATGCAGACAAGACAAACACCTTCAATTCAGTTGGGTATGGTTTTCCCGGTACATACTGGCACACCAGGTATTGACCAGGAAATGGAACCATTTGCTCATCAATGCATAATTTTCTTGTTGTAGACAGACTCAGACATCCTATCAAAACCGATTATGCATCAGTATCTAAGTTTTCATCAACAATTTGAAGTAAAATTTTCTCTACTTCTGAGAATGACTCTCTTTCTTGTTCTTTGAAAAAAAAAGAAAATGGACGGAAATAACTACAAATAGTCTCTGCGGAGGACATTTTTTAAATGATTAAATACTATTCATTTCCTCTTCCAATAAAACATGCTTTCACTGAGGGACAACCATTTTCCTGATGAGAGAAAGGCACCAAAGCCCCACCCCTACAAAATTAGTATAATTGAAAAAGCCCTAAATGTCCTCTAGCAAAGGGAGTTGATTCAGCAGCATGAAATAGGTGAGAGATATTCAGGTTCACAGAGGACAAATTTGAACTACTGGTAGGAGGCTTTGGCTAAAGGTCCCAGCATGCTCGATCAAAAGCCGAACAGTCGACAGACGGTCACCGAGCTGTTCATCATATGTTTTTGCACACACCTTCTATGAGACACATGGCACTGAGCTCCTGGGAAACCTCTCCCACTGCTGAACACATCACAGGATGTGTTTCTTCCAACTCAAGACAACACTCCAATGTCAACCTTTGGCCACAAATCTGTTACGGCTAGAGCGCTATATTTTTCGGCAAACAGATTCCTCCGTGCACAATGAGTGGATGGACGTACTTTCTGAGTACATCCAACGTTTCCTCAGAACCGTCCATGTTGTTTGGACAGTTGGCTTCTGAAAGTGGAGTAGTTGAAGCAATATGTCGCCATTGTTGTCGGAGTGCTTTTCAGTATAAACAAACGCAGCACACACACAACTGCATCAATGTGAGCAGATTTTGCCAGTTCAGATGGGCTTTAGAAACCTCTAATCTTTATATGTACAAACAGACGTACAGACCCAATGTGGTTATCACACAGAGAAGTTGAACGTCAGAGAGAAAAGATGTTGAGATTTGTGCGTGCGTGCGTGACAACATGGTGATTTAACAATATGCGTCAACGCCAATATGAATCAACTCCAGCTTGAGAAAGACTTTGGATGTTGAAACAAAAGTTCTAAGAGTTTAGACAGTCTCTTTGTTAGGACACACCCTGTCCACAGGTCATCCTGTTTCACAAATGGCACTCGCACATATACAAACTTCTACATTTGAGAGGACACTAATTCATATATTCTTAAACAACTAGCTTCAATCTTAACCTGTGCATAAAAAGCACCTTAGCTTTAATGCTTTAACGTCCCCCAATGAGTGCATATTCTTAAAAAAATAACATCTCCGTATATGTTACAAACCTTTGAATTAGCCCTAGATAAACATACCATCTCTCTCTCTCACACATACAGGCACACACTATCAGATTTGCAGGGAAGCATATCAAATATTACCAAACATCACATGGCTTGTGAAACACCCCACGCGCTGCAGCAAACACTTTGTCAGACATTGTACACTCCCCCCCCACCCCCTCCTGCTCAACGTCCTTCACACATCAGTGCCATAAGAGCGAACCAGTAAAATGATGGCAAAAGAAGATGATGAAGAGAGGAGGGTTAATACCGTAAAAGAAGAGAGAAAAGGCACGAGGGATGGAAGTGGTACTGTCTGAAGTCTCAAGGGAACTCAGAAGGGGTGGGGGGGGGGTTCAATCAGAGTTAGTGGATTGAAGGTGAAGGTGAAAGTGAACCAACCTGTTGTCCTAAATTCAATCCTTCACTTGATATTCTTTCGTCCTCTTTAAATCTTTTTTTTCACACACTCATCACGAGGTTTTTCGCCAGATTATGGCCTGCTCTAAAAAATTCTCCCTCCCTCTCTCTAACGTTCTTTCCCTCTCTTCTCCTTTATGAGTCGTGGTTTCTCCTACTCAATTTCTCACTGTCCCACATCTCCCTGCTTTAAGCATTCCAAGTGTTTCCTCCTCGTGTCCTGAGGGATATAAAGGAAGAGACAGACAGTGAAGCAAGTAGGACAGAAAGAAATAGAGCTTATGTAACACTCTAATCTCTTGGACTTTTTTTTTTTCAGCTTGGTACACCTTGTGTCAGTCCACTGGTCATATGTTGGCCATAATATCAAGTGACAGGGCAGCTTTCCACTCCAACAAGCCGGTGTCCTTAAAACACAGAGGACGCAAGAGGCTGATAAAGCAGCAGAGATGGAGAGAGAGAGGGGGGACGTCAAAAGATGAGAGAAGAAACTAAAACATTAATCAAATGTGAAGATGGAAAGATATGAATGAGAAATTAAAACAACTATGTAAAAAAATGGCATCCTGTCTGCAATGCTATGCGTTTGACTGGGTCAGCTCCTCCCTCCAGCAGCACAGAGGTCGGCCCTTCTGTACAAGATCCAGTGACCTTTGAGACCAAACGTTGATGTTAACTATACTTGATTTGTTTGCTCGCTTCGCCGCAGTGGCAAGGAGAGAGACAGATAGAGAGACGCAGCAAATGGACTGCATTTCTGAAACTAGGCCAGTCACTGTCTAGAAATGTGGACGCTCCCGTTTCGAACCTTTTCCCAGAGGAGGCAGCCTGCTGCCGCTTGCCTGCCTGCTTGGCCAGCTCACTGTCCACTGTGCTGCCTCCTCTCTTATCTGAATCTGCTTTAGACTTTTCTTGTGTTTATTTTGTAGTATTTCAGTAGCCGCGTTTCCATCAACGTTTCTTAATTCGCATTTTGAAATTTCGCATCAGAAAAGCTGAATGGAAACGGC
>JARVJO010000125.1:6791050-6803775 GCA_031762555.1 Cynodonichthys magdalenae | reverse complement strand
TTATTCATTTCCTTTTTGCGAAATTTTAAAAATTCGCTCTAAATTCGAATTAAATTGGATGGAAACACGGCTAATCATCCATTAAAAAGAATATGAAATGTTATGTGATCAGTGGTAAACTCTTTGTAAGTCACTAAAATATACTTTTTTTTAACAAAAACAACAGTTTTAGACTATTCTAGATGTAAAAATAAACACTGTGGCAGCATGATGGCTTAGTGGTTAGTACTGCCTCACAGCAAGAAGGTCATGGGTTCAGACCAGGAGTTTGCATGTTCTCCTGGTCCATAGACCAAAAACATAGATGTTAGGCTGCCTGGGAGATGGGATTTACCTGGTTAAAAAAAGGTTAATACATAATTACTTTTAAAAAAAAATTTTGTGGTCGAATTCTTTCATTAAATTTGCACAATAAGTGAACTGGTCAGAACTTAGGGAACACGATTTTACAGACAGTTAAATAATCAACTTAACTGGTTCATAAATCAACACAGAACATGTTATATTTAAGCTTCATGAGTTACGTGATTCACCTTTCCTCTGTTAACCTTTCCTTTCTATTTTGTTGTTCCTTTTACAAAACCAATATTTACATTCACCTCCAGCTTCAGTGCCTTTAAATACCTGCTTCAAAAAAGATGTCACTTCTACGCTGAATGAAAATAACACTCTCATCTGGAGTGAATGAAGCAAACATGAAAGAAACTTCATGAAGGTAATATTTATATCAGGGTAAATATGTTGTTTTTCTTTAGAAAGCAGGTAAAGTGAACTTTATGTTTTGAAAAAAGCTTCTGTATCTCTATAAGATTGTGTCTATTTGACCAGTTATTAAAAGGTATCACCAGGTTTCTTTAACTAATACACCATAAAAACCTTGTGTCAAACTCTACCTGTGCTTTCACTGTACCTAGCATAGCTAGGTAGCATCATATAGCTTTTGGCATTGAGCCAAGCAGGATGACGTGACCTTAATCTTTCCCTTGTCTGGGAGCTCCTAGCACATCTGGCTACCTCCAGATGCAACCATCACGCCAGGCCCCTGCTCATCCACGGAGCTCAGTGGTTGGCGTGATAATCTTGGACGATTTTTACAGCCTCCTCCAGCTATGTCGCTTTAGGTCAGCCCTTTTTAAACTGCCTTCTCTAATCAGCTCTGGTATTATACATGGCTCAGACATGTTGTGGATTACAAGAAACAGACGTCTTTCAGACTCATTAGATGCTCATCCTATACTCGTCTATCCAAGCAATCCTCCGCCAGTCAGTCTGGTGTGTCCACTGATGTCTACCATTGCTTAGTGCGTCTGAATTGTACAAAATGATTTCTGACATGGTACGACAGAAATAACAAAACTGAAAAAAATCTGTTAAACTGTTAAAATCTGCACATTGGTATGAAGGAAATTTTGTAACTGACTGACCAAATGTTGGATCCAGTATTGTGTTTTTTCTGATCATTGCAGCCACAGGGTTTAAAACAGAAAATAGGAGTTGGTATGTCTTATCGATGTGTTCTTTACGTTCCAACGTCTGACATAAAAAGTAACACCTTCAGAGGTGTAACCAGCAACAAACATATGTTAAAAGGTTGAATCATCATTATTATTGAGCAGAGGTTTTTATTAGTTGCTGGGGAGTCTCTCTTTAGATACAGACACTGCTCCTGAGAGTTTGTTATTAGTTTAGCTTCAGATAAGGCGCTGAGGTCTTCTTACTCTGACGCCTACTGACTGTGTACTGCTGGAATCAGAGACTGGAATAAAGTTTTTAGAAGAGATTCAACTGGTTTTCTGCTTTATTATGCAGACTTTCATTTATTGATCACGAATTCCCTTCAAGTACATGAGATATTTTACAGACAGTCATGGGCAAAAACAAAATATCTGCTCAGTTTTAGCAGACCTTGCTGGATGCTAAATTTGTACCCAATCCAAACACTATGACCAAGACGGAGCTAGACTTCTTAAAAAGGGGTGGCCAAGGTGTTTTTTTAAGGGGGCACATCCAAATAAAGAAAAGCACTCTGAATTTGAAAATCCAAGATGGTCGCCACAGCTAAATCTAAATGTATTTAATTCAGCTGTTTTAAGAAACATTGAGTTGAAATTGTGTGTGATCATAAGCCAAGAAACTTGCTGAATGCTATTCCCAACTTATTATTCAACCATTTTTAGACATACAAAGAATAGTGTAGAAGTATCTGAAAACAAACAAAATTCTAAATGCTAATCAAAGATTAAAGATGGCCACCTCAGCTAACTTTAAAAGGCTAATATTCAGCCATTTTAAGCCTTATTGATATGAAATGTGCTGTGGAGTAGCTAAGAATGGTCACATGCTGAATACAGATGCTAATGCCATATTAAGCTAACCACTAATGCTAATGCAAATTTGACAAATGGCTATAATTCAGCCATTTTTAAACATACACAGCTGAAAACTTATATACTGTTGTACAGTAGTATCATCAAACAAATTAAAAATACAAAAATCAAGATAACTCTCACATGTCAAATACTGTTTTTGGGGGTGGCACCTTGAATGGCCAACCCCTCTGGCTCCGCCCCTGTCCATGGCAGCTCAACATGTACAACAGTAGAATTGTATAACTTCTGTATTGTATAAGGTTTGTTGCCTTTCCTTCAGTCTTTTAAATAAGCTGCAGCAAATTTTAAATGTGTTCAAATGATTAAAATGCTGGCCCATGAAAAAGCTGTAAATCACTTCCTTTGTTCACTTGTTTGCCAATAAACAAGTTCAAGCCCAGCAAATGTAAATATCAGTTTCTGCAAGTGTGTTTGTGTAAAAGTACCATGAAACTCTGAAACACACAAAACGCTACTTCCTCTTTCCTCCACCCCTGGCAGACACAGACAAAACCACACTGCCAGTGACAGGAAACAGCAAGTTGGTGTTTTTGTGAATTAACTTGGGGCCACTTGAAGTAGCAAAGGTGAAGGAATATCTAACAGAACCTATAACTTTGTTTGAATGAGCAGAATTTTATTTATCTTTTCCAAAGTGTGACTGCTTTGATAGTTGACATTACACTGAATGAAAATCATCATATTTAGTATTTTGGTATCCAACAAAAAGCCAAAAGTTATTTATAGATTTTTTTTATTATTAGCAAAATATTAGTCCAGATGGTATTACATATTAGACCACAAAAGGGAAATGTGTGCTGAAGTTCATCCTTACAGCTTTACGTTAGCTTAACATTTCCATTGCGCCGATCGGCCTACTCAGCTGCCCTTGAGCACGTGCTGCTGAAGATGGAGGGAAGGAGTTTCCCTTCTCCGCCTCATTTAGACCTGATCCTCAGCAGGTTTTGTTGTGGATCACGGGGAGACATTTGAGGATTATGGTCACTCCTCGCTGCCTGTCTCCGCCAGTCTCCCAAACACCACTCTTGCGCCTGCAGCCCTGGGAAATGCAGCAGAAGTCACAGATGAGCAACATCTGATCCTGAGCAATCATTATACGTGGTATCATTTCCCTTTTGCGTGCCTTTGTGTGATGAGTCATAGCGGCAGTGTGTCAGAGTGCCATTTTAGAGACTGAAACTGTTGACTTGAAATGGGTATATGTTTTTTAAGAAGGTAATTACCTAATTGTAAAAATTTAACATTTATAGAATGACGTATTTCTTCTAGGTAAACATGCTGTATTGCTCACCACATTTAATTAGACAGTTCTAGGATCATTTAATTTTGATAAAATATAAAATAAGAGTTGTAGTCATCACAATTTGAAAATAATGTTACGCACAATCTAAAACAATATTGTAAGATGCCACACTCAAAATACATTGAGGAAGACTCTCAGCTACTACCACAATAAATTTTATCTCGTAAAATTGACCAAATTATAGTCATTTCTACTTTAGGTAAAGTTGATTAGCTGCAGTAGCCATCTTGAATTGAGTGTACTCCAAAGATTAATTAAATGTAGAGGTGCATCCCGACTTTAAGAAAGCCTTAGCAGCAATAAATTTTGTTTTATTTTGTGTACTTTGGATGCCATGAGTTGTAAAATATACCTGGTGATTCAAGAAATATTTTGCTTACAGACAAACAATGTTGACTCAAACAGTTAATGGAAAGGTTTTGAGCAAGTATTTTGGGCAATAAGTAGTACTTGGAGTATGTGTTGGGAAATACTTTTAGCTACTATCCTAACAAATTTTAGCTCAATATCTGCAAAATTTTTGCATTTTCTAAAGTCAGTTCTTGAATTGAGTTGACTCCAAAAGCTATTAAGTTGTATATGTAAATTTCTAATAGTTTCAATAAACATCTGTCCAGTAGTTCATGAGATATTTTGCTAACAGACAGATACAAACATTGACATTTACAAAACTTTATCTCCCGCCATTTATGTTTTGGCCGGGGGCAAAAAAAAATGTAAATTCCTTGCAACACAAGTTTTCAACACTAATGACCAATAATTTGGCAACCTCAAACTGCAAGTTGATTTTTTGGTAATTTGTCATTTTGAGTGGAATAAAACCGATAAAATCTACTCTTAGAGGGCTGTGATCTTAGGAAAACATTCCAGCTAAGTCTTTGATTTCGCTAATTAGGAGCCTGCTCGATGTGTACTAAATAGTCAAATAGCTCTGAGTACTTGTACTTCAAGAATTTATCTGAAATGAGTCGGAGCTGTGTGTTCTTGCGTACGAAGTCATTAAGGGCACATGATGGTGACTTTACACAGGAAACCCCAAAAGATTGAGCAGCAGATTTGGGGCGGTGATATGAGCCTTAACCTCAAACTTCCGTTGCCATACTTGTGATGTTTTCTCTCGATTTTTTTGCAGTAGGTTAACAACATGAGTTACTTTCCAGCTTTCTTCACTTTCGTCAGGGCCTCCTGTAGTACACAACAATGCGTCGGGCTTTCAAAACAAGAGCATTTTAGAAATCCCTTTAATTTATTCTCCAGAAGAGATTGCCTCATGCTCACCCCCACTGAGGCGGTTTCCTGCGCAGTCGGTCATGCGTTGCATCCCTCACTTTTCATCACTTCCAGGTTTTTCTCTGTTGTTTTCCCCCTGTTTTTATCACAGCGGGACACGCTAATCAATAAGCAATTAAAAGGGCCACAGGACAAAGAGGTTAGATTGCTTAGTTCGCATATGTTCGACGACCTTAAAGTGCAGAGAAGTGACTGTGGGTGTGTGTTTGGGCCATTACAGACACATAGTGTGAGCAGCAATCATAAAAAGTAAATAAAATAAAAAGCCTAATGCAGATTTTATGCCAGCATTGTTGTTAAACATTGAAAACAATATGCAGAATCTGTAAGTGCTTGGATTATGTGTTGGGGATGACTCTCAGCTACCACCACACCAAACTTTGTCTCAATGTCTGCAAACAGATTGAGTTGTAGACATTTAATGTTTGCTAAGGTCAAGAGTCTGTGGCGCCACACACTCACACAGACACACACACGCTTATCCTGACAAAAACATTAGAATCTCTAACCTTTGAGATCAAATTACAAAAATAGCCTTTGGTTTACTTACGTATGTTGTGAAATCTCCATGCGCTGCTTTTAGCATGTGAATGTGCTGTTACGTGTATGATACCGGGCGGTTTATTGACATTACAGCTGCTCTCCTGACAATGAGGTTAATTGCCTGTGATCCGTGAATAACATTCAAAGCCCCAGGTTATAATAAGTCTTAGAGAAGGGGAAGACGAGCACTCTCAAGGTCAGACGATACTCAGCAGTAATCTTAACCAGGAAGAGGTGTTGAAACCACCCATCCGGTGCGAAAGGAATAACTGCTGCTGGTTTACAAGGAATTCACACGCAGCAGTCACACTGTTTTCCTCTTTCTGATATCCCATTGTCACTCAGCGCCACGGCAACCAGAGCATTTACAATTTTATCCATCTGCGCCGCCTGACATCTCCAGTCACGCACAGCAACAGCCGTGCCTGCACAAAGACACTTATACACACACACCCAAAGAGCATATCAGGTTTGTCACAAGACGGTTTAGACTGTGTTGCCTGCTGAGGCTGTGGGAGAGGAGTGTGTTTATGAAAAGATCCCAACATCTCGTCTTGTTTATGCTCTTGAGAGTGTGTGGCCCACTTTATACCAATGCTGACACCTCACTCTGTTGTCTTTTGAGCCAAAGAGACAGGCAGCTCCAGCAGATGTCTCCCATCCGCTCGTATGCAGTCCACCCCCGACATCTTTGATGTGACAAACCTGCCAGAAAAACCTTCCTGGATGGTTGTTTGAAAGCCGTCAGAAGAGCAGGTTTGTATGACGCGAATGAAGGAAGAAGTGCCACATCGCATTACCTTGTTATACCTAAAAAGACCATTTCATGCTTATATTTTAGGTATATGTTGTAGATAGAATAAGAGAATAATTCTGACCACATTGATGAGCTATCCAAGACTCAAGCAACTTTCTGCTATCTAAAAACTATTCAAATTTTTTATAGCAGAGCCTGCTAACGTCATCTTAGAAAACCAGAGGTGGGCAAAGTTCCACTAATATTTCTAATATTCTAATATTTCTGCAGCACGACAGCTCAGTGGTTAGAATTGTCACCTCACAGCAAGAAGGACCTGGGTTTGAGCCCCGGTTTGGACCTGGGGTCTTTCTGTGTGGAGTTTGCATGTTTTCCTTGTGCTTGCATGGGTTTTTTCCAGGTACTCACCCCCCTTCAGGGCCATGTCACCCTTGCAAAAGAGACCTGCGATCACAATGGGATTTGCCTGGTTAAATAACAGTAAAATAAAAACAATAAAAAAATTATTTAAAATAATAGTCGAACTAGCTTCTCATTTAGCAAATTAGCTTTTTTTGCTAACTTTGGAAACCGTTGAAAGACCATTTAGCTTCCACTAAATTAGGTTCTGCTAATTTTAAGTCTACTAAAAATTTCACAAGTGTTAAACTTCTATTTTTATGCTATTTATTCTGAAAAAAAAATAACTATCTTATAAGTATCCAAGCAGTGTCGGATAGGCACCATGTGTGTGCATGTAGCATCTTTAACAGCTGAACTTCAAAATAAGATGATCACAAAGAAATAAAATAACATTTAACAATATTTAAACAATGACTAGCTACTAAACCTGACTACTTATAAAATATAGTAGAGAAAGTATTTGTTATTTGTTGCTTGATTAACTTCAAATACACTCTAAAAATGAAATGTTGGATTTACTTAACTATGTTATGTCAACTTGTTCCACTTAACTGAGTTGAGTAAATTCAAAGCAATATACTCATGTTCTTTGGTTAAAAAACTAGTATATTGCTTTGAATTTACTCAACTCAGTTAAGTGGAACCAGTTGACATAACATAGTTAAGTAAATCCAACATTTCAGTTTTTAGAGTGTGGTATTTGTAAAAATACAAACTTGATCAAAGGAATGTTTTGATCTAAAAGGGGTAAACTTGAAATATGACCAGACAGATGGATAACTCTGCTTTGGATTTTGATATTTGCTTCCACCCATGTTCTAAACCAATAGAAAACTAACAAGGAGATAAAGATTTGACACGGACTGAGTGACAGCCAGCCTAGCAGCTAGCATTAGCTTCCACTAATGTTGTAATCTGTTTAGTGGTTTCGCACTAGCGGAGCTAAAATTCGCGTTTAGCAGATTAGTGATTAGTGAACTTAATTTTTTGTTTAGCTGTGCCCACTGTAGAAAAACTGGTTTTGCTGAAAATTGCAAAGCCCTAAATTTCACATTACACAGTCATTTATATAGCAGCAACAGCTAGCTGTAGCATTTTGGCACCCACTGAACAGCTGGTACGCTAAAAGCTGTTTTCCATGGAAGAAAACATTTTGGACTTTGTAAACAAAAAACAGCTAAAAAAATATATATACAACTTATTTATGATGTGTTTAGATTATTTTTCTGTCTACATTAAGACATTTACTCACAGTCTGAGTTTTTGTTTTTTTAGTTTATGGTAAAAGCTAAGATGTATGGCCATGGTATGTTCAGCATTATTGCAAGAGATGAAAAATGAGGGGGAACAAAATCTGCTTTATTGAGGGCTAGAGACCTTTTTTGCTTCTCTCTGTTTTTCAATTTTTTTCTTGTCTCCCTCCAATGCTTTGTTTTTTACAGGCTGCCATTTCCACTAGATTAGTGCCCAGGGTTTTAATTGCAGTTTATGAAGCTCATTTATTGGTGTGAGAGTTTGAAAGTTTGTGTAATGTGGCATCCAACAAGGCAGGCAAAGATCCAAGCCGCCCTGTGGTTTCTGGATGTCTATGTTTTTCTCCTCCATCTTTGTTGCCCCCCTCTTTTCTTTTTGTCTTTTCTTTTTTTTTTAACACCAGAATGTTTCTGGATTTAACCATACATGCTGCTGTTTTTATAGAGAATTAGCACGTCCCTACCCAGCGCTGACTGTGCGGCTCCACACTGGAAGTGTTGCCTTTAAATCAGCCGTCCTCTCTGGAACCACGCAGGCACGTGCCAAAAACCGAAGTGTACAGAGGCTAGGATTTCTCATGACATTAATCAAAGCATTGAGAATGTCACCATGTTAAAATATGATAGTTATTGTGAGGATTGCATGAAATCTGTTGGAGGACTATGAGAGTGAAAAGAAAGAATGCCGGTTGTTTCCTTGACCCGTGTTCCTCTCGGTTTCACCTCTTCTTTTCTCCTTCCCCTTCTTCCTCCCCCTCCTTGGGTTTCCCAGTGACACCCTGGAGGCTAATTAAGCCTTAATTACATTTGTTGGAATTGATTTGTGATTTAGTCTTTCCTCTGTTGTTCCAGCTCATTGGCCCCCATAGAAATGTCATTAATGCACCATTATTTTCACAGGCGGTCTAATTAAAGGGACATACTCTCTGGGTCCCCCCTCTGATGAGATGCCGGGGAGAAGAGCGTGTTGGCGACTGGCACCCTGATGATCCAAAATGGAAGGCTCAGTGGGAGAGGGTGTAGAGCAACCAACCAACAACCAAAGTGTGTGAATAATGACGGTGCGCACGCAGAGGCTGCAGGTAGTTAGTTTGAAAGTAGTGTAGCTTTCATGGTGCTTAACACGACTTTATGATTAGACATCTTCACTTACATGCCTGTGATAAATCTCAAAAAGGTTAAATAAAATTGGTGCAATTATCCTAATCTTTATGCAACTCATTTTATTCTCTTAAGATGCATTTAGACTTGAAAGGGCTATGATGACCTGTGCATTTTGGAAAGCAAACTATTATTGTTATTTTGGTTTGTTGCACATGTACACTTGTCTGGACCAATGACTACACAGTCTGACATATTAGGATCATTTTTTAAGAAGTAGATCAATAGAAGCTTATAAAATGCTGCACAATATGCCACAATTAGATGCTGTTTCTATGGTAAAATACATTTGAAGTTTATGCAGTTAAAATAAAGATTTCAATACTGAAATGTGTACTAAAGCATCAGGCCACTTGCAATACAACATGACCTAAATGTAAAAATCCACATCTAATTCTGATGCAAAAAAAAAAGACAAAATTTTGAGCGGGAAGTGTTTTCTTCTTTTTTTAAAAAAATTCTTTTATAGAATTCATGTTTCCTTGGGGAGGCCTGTGGGTGGGAGGCGGGGAGGAGAAAGGGAGGGAGGTGGGGTACCGATGCATTCACATGTGGAAGGTCAAAGCAGCAGGAGTCTTTCCCAGCCCCGTTTGGTCTAGTCCTGCTAGGAGGACAGAGGCTCCCTCGCTCACCAACCTGCAGCCAGAGTTGACTGCCTGCTATTTTCCCACCCTGCCCTCGGTTACGGTGCAATTCTCTCAGTCGTCTGAGTGCACCCTTTCTGTCTGTTATGATTGTGTATAATAGGACTGAGTTCAATATGCTGGCTGGCAAGCTGATGGGCGTGTTGGACAACTGCTTTACAGTTGGCTGGCCTGGTTTGGATGTAGAGGAGGGGGGGGTGGAGCTGAGAGGAGGGAAGAAATGAGAGACAAGGCTGGAGGGAGGGAACATCAGGGGTGGAGATAGAGCGGGAGAACAAGGAACAGAGGTCATTTGAGTTTGTTGCTCAGAGGATGTCAGGCCGCTTTTTTATTCTCTCCTCCCTGTTTAGCAGTCTGACTCTTCTGCTGGCTCCCTCTGCCCCATATTACATCAAAACCACCATCTCTGAGAGTGTTACTACCACACAAAACTGTCAAAAATGACAAAAATGCTCTAACGCTGCCCTGAAAATAGTGTCAGGGAAGTGCAGGCTATCAGTAACCTAAATGTTTTTTCCCTGTGTGCATACATGTGTGTTTTAGAAAAATAAACCAGTTTAATTCAACTCAGTCATTTGTGTCTGTCTTTTAGCAAAATATCTCATGCCCCACTGGACCAATTTTATTGAAACACTCAGTAATTAACCACTGGATTAATGCCTACAACTGATTAGCTTTTGAAGTCAACTCATTTCAAGATGGCTGCTGCAACCAGCTGACCTTAGAAAACATAAAAGTAAGTATAGCTTAGGCATTGTTAGAGATATTCTGCTAACATTTGGTATGGTAGTAGCTGAGCATTACCCACAACATGTACTTCGGGCTCCACACATTCTGCAATCATTTTTGCTCAAAATTGCATTAACTTTTGGCATCAATCCTGTTCGTCTGTTGGCAAAATAATTTACAATCCAGTGAACACATTTTGACAAAACTCTTTGAAAGTAATTACTGGATGTGCATCTACAACTGATTACATTTTGGAGTCATTGCAATTGAAGGTGACTACCACAGCTAATCAACACAAAAAAGGCTATAACTCAACTTTACAAGTATTGAGCAAAACCTTAGTGAGACCAAAGCTTGAAGTCATTCACAACACACTCTGAGTGTTATCTCAACCTGCAAGATCTAATTGTATCATGAGCGCGCAACATAACGTAATTTACAAGGTTTGACCAAAACAGCTATAACTCCTTCCCCTTTTCTTTTTTAAAAGGCAAAACCAACAAGTAAATACAAGATAACAAAAATATGCACATGTTTGGTGAACTGAAGAAGTGATTCACTAAAGTTTGCTCAGGGAATTGAATCATCTGTTTAGCAAGGAGTTAACTGCAGCAAGTTTAAATTGCTGATCATAAGGTGTTCTTTTTGTTTTTTTGTCAGGCCCCCCTCTGATCGCTGATTCATCTGGAAAATGCAGCACTTTTGCATCCTTTATTCTTGGCTAATGCGGCATAAGAGAACCTCCATTTTTAGCTTCATGGCAAATTGCATTAAGCCACAGCTCAGTGAGCTTTTATACTCTGAAAGTAACAAAAAATGACAGAAAGGGATCAAAAGTATTACAGCAGAGTTTCTCCTACATATATGGAGAGGCTGACGCACTTCCCTCCCACTGCCGAGCAGGAGAAGAATGGGTTAAACCTGTCTGCGGCCCACATCTGGGAGTAATTTGAAACATTCCACAAGTCTTACCACATGTTTTCAGATGGACTAAATCCTGCGAAAGGCTCGCCTGTCAGAGCTTTGAGAAAAATCATCTTTTCTTCTTTTTTTTTCCTTATTTTTTTGCCAGAAGGGGAAAAAATGAGAAAGAGAAAATTAAGCTCAGTTTTTGTTCTTGCAGGTGAGACTAAAAGTAGCCGTGCAGATGAGTTCGCAGAGTTGTTTCTTCTTTGCGACAACCCCTGTCCTCCGTCCTGTGTCCTCCCACGCATTGGTGGCATTCTGAGTGAAAGTTGTTTCTTAACAGCTATTTGCGAATTTAAGGGGTGGAAAAAAAAAAAGCTTTGAGGCTCAGCTAACTGTTTCCATGCATCTGATACCATCTCATGTGTGCACTTATTCGTCCCCGTCTTTATTTTTTTTACTCTGGCACCATAAAGTTAACCAGGGCTAAAGCTGTGTAGCCTTTCAAAGTGCATGTCTAGACACAGACGTGATTCAGCTTCTGGTGGAGGATCAGCCTCTGACCATGCCAGAGCAATAATGTCCTTAATCTAACTGTGATGTACTGTATCGAGGTGTCTTTTATCAAAACCAAATAAAGTATTGCTCTAGAAGGTTTTTCATGGTGGCTATTTGTGGTTTTCACCATCACTCAACAGTGCATTACAAACTAATCCTAAATCTCAAAATATTAAAATTTTTCTGCTTCTGTACTCCCGAAAAAACATCATCTTTAGCATTGTCCTTATATTAGATTCTATTTGATTCTATGTGCAAAAAAAAAGACTGGTTCATTCCAACTATGTTTTCTCGGCCCTCATGTTGCCTCAATTACCCACAGACATTTGTGGAACTGGAAATGTTTCTTTTGGGTGTGAGTGACACCCTACACAGTTGGGGGGCCCCGTTCAGTCTTTAACACCCTGTCCTTTTCTCTGTGAACCGGGACGTGACATGTGGTATGAGGGCTCAAGCTAGAAGCTGGAATCATTGATCGAGTTGGCTAATGTGACCACTCTTTGGAAATAGCAGAATGTGTTCACACTGGACTGTAAATAGACAACCAGTGTTTAGAGGCCCAGTTGAATACCAGCTGAGAGACTTATTAGGTTCCTTCTAAAGAATAAAATAGAGCACCAGTATGGCATAGCCACAATCTTTACTATGGGCAGAAACTTGTGCCAGCAGGAACTGAATTTGAATTGCTCAGACTGAATCTGAATGTGCATATCTTGAAATTGAATGCATTGGTTTGAAAATGAATTTCATTCAATTGAAACTGAATTTAATGGTTTGAAACTGAATTTA
>JARVJO010000125.1:6772845-6788400 GCA_031762555.1 Cynodonichthys magdalenae | reverse complement strand
TTTAGAACTGAAATTGAATTATGGAACTGAAAGGGAAAGTAGTCAAACTGAATTTTTAATAGACCAAAATACAGTTTTAAAGCAAATTAATTCAAAATTGGGCAAAAGTTATCAAAAAAGTGTGATTAGTAAAAGTGTTTATTGAACTAATGTGATAAAATGCACAACTAGTGTTTTACGTGCAAACAAGTGAGCAAATTGAATAAATATACAAACAACTTGGAAAAAGAGAGTGGCAAGTATGAGAGTTTTTCCTCTTTACTGTTTACCGTTTTCTCCACTGTCTCCATGAATTTTCCAAGAGTTTTTAATTTGGGTTGCCTTATTATTTTTTTTACACAAAATTCTAACAACAAATAGCATAAACATGCTAGAGATATACTGGAATTGATTTAATCAAATTTGTTTGTAACTCTTCGCATTGTTCTATAGAAAGCAGGATTATAAAGCTTAAATCTTTCAAGTGTTTTCAGATTTTCCTAAGTCTGAGCAGCAGTCAGGCACAAAGTTATTACTATATATACTATAAGTGTCTTACAGGTCTTATAGGCCAGGCAGGCTTACAGTCTGCTGCATGTAAAGCATGAAATTGAACACGTCGAACTTGGCTCCTCACCTTGCTTGACATCTCCTTGTTGCGCTCCACTACATGTTGCAGTGTGGTTTATATCTGTCTTACAGTGTACGAATTAGCTGCTCTGCACTGCAGAGCCTTTAAGATTCAGCTCCAGTCACTTCCAGTTGAAGCCTGGATATGAGCAGAGGAGGCAGCAGGGCTAAGGATGCCCAAGAGGCCCAACTATCTGACCCAGAGCTGCACACAGCTAAAGCACAAATACTTCCCAGCGCAAAGTCCTGTGCTGCAGCTGAGTGCATAAAGCTGAGTTCAACACATGCTGGGCACATGCACGCCAGGTCCCCGTCCCACCTGTCAGTTGGGGGCATGGAAGTGAGACAGCTCCTTCTCGTCAGCCTCTCTGTTATGACAGCAAGCACTTCCACCACTGCATTCTTTCAGCGTTTGAAGACCCCTCAGTCCACGGCTGCATGCACGCCTGCGCGTCCCATGTCACAAGTAGTTCCCTCAGTGCTGCCCTCCTCACTGGTGTGGCGACATGTGACAACTGACACGGTTTAGTGTCACACATGGCTTTTGTATGAGAAAGCCTTGAAGGCAGCGAGGGAAACAAGGAGACTGATGCTTATAGGCTCACTGTCAGAGAAGTTGAACAAAACCAAGATGGTGGCTATTTTTTTTAGCTTATTGGGAGACGGAGATTTACCTCTCATCATAACATTTTTCCAATCTGAGGTGGAAAATCAATGATTGTTGCAAGACGGATTCTGCTTTTTAGTAGATAAATTGCTTTAATGCCCCCTTTTAAACACAAAAATAATATTTTAAGCTGCAAATGATTTTTGATCTACATTTAAAACAAACTACAAAGGAAAAGTTCATGGTAAAAAAATTAGTGTGTGAAGAAGCTTTTTTCTAATGCTTGTAAAGACTAAAATCTTTACAACACCAAGAGCATTGTCAAAATTTAGAAAATAAATTGCACTTTTGCTAAAAATGTCAAATAAATGCAAAACTATATATTTTTGCATTTAAAGAATAAACTGAAATAGTCAAGAGTAAATTCAGAACAAAAAAAATTTCAAATACAATTAAACGCTGCCAAACTATTGAGGATTGGGAATATCAACAGAGATGTAACATACATCTTCTATAATGACATGTGACAAAATATGTTTATTCTAAAGGAAAAATAAAATTATGGGTACCACATCACTTTAATGGCTCCTTTATAAAAGATTTAAAAAAGCTTTATAAATTGGTTATTCATGAGTTTGTAAATCTTTTATAAAGCGTTAACTTCTCATGCATTGAAGCTGGCTCATTATTTGGCAAGCTCATGTGAGTTAGTTACCTAGCTTTCTCTTTAAACAAAATAACATAATTCCCGCCAAAAAAAAAAAAAAAAAGAATCTACAAATGATGCTTTCAAGCAGGTAAATTGCAGTCAAATGTCTGATAAAATCTCAATTACGCAGAAATGTTGAAAAGCGTAGCACTTGATGTTGCCAAATAGTGAGCCTGCTTTAATAATTTGTTTTACAAATGACTGTTAAAGCTTTTGGACAATTTTGGAAATGTTTTTTTTTAAAAAGCATTATTAAATCTTATATCAAGAAGAAAGATTACCAACAAAAGTTTCACTATCCCTAAAGATTTAAAATGCTAAATAAAAACGGGATCCTTTTGCAGTCTTTCTTGTTTTTCTTTATTGCAGCTCTAAAACTCAAACAAAAATACACAGTAAAAAAACATAACATTGCTTTTATCACATTACAGACACAAATGCTTTCATGAGCTAAAAGATGACACAAACAGCTGAAACATCTTTACATTTTTATGGAGACGTGTCGTCACTTTTTATCATCACATGCTCCAAGGATATTATTTTTACTTAAGATTTTGGTGACTTAGAGTTTATATCTGAAAGTAAAGTTGCTTATGTAGTTATTCTTATTTTATTTAGATATATAAATGTTAATATGAATATATTAGCATTTTCTGTTAAATACGTAACACAGCACGAGTGCAAAAATATAAACTGCATGAATGACAGTCATCTCCCAATAATGAAAAAGGTCACATAAACACAATTTTAAAGTTAGCCTTAGAAAAAAAATGTTTTTTATAGATTTTAGACACACATAGATGTGCCCGTGTTGTAGTGCTCAGGTAGAACTTTTGTTTGAGGGACCCCCCCCCCCAAAAAAAAAGGAAAAAAAAAAGTACATAACACACAACATACTCTGATGGAAGTTACTTAGAGGCTTTAATGGTGTTCACAGCAGGACAGGGAGTTTCAGTCACGCAAAGCAGAAGGGGGTAAGTTTTAAAATTTGATGGAAAAGATGCATTTTTGAACAAAACCTCATGACATCACAGTTTAAGTATGTTGTAAAACGACTTTCAGTTACAACTATACCGAAACATTAGCACAATATCTGTAAAATTGATTGAATAAAGCCATTTATGTGTTTTCTAAAATCACTTGGCTGTGGTGGGCATCTTAAATATGATTGGCTCCAAATAATAATCATTTCTAGATGTACACTTAATTAATATTTCCTGAAGGTTTCTTTAAAATCCGTCCTGTGGTTCGTGAGATATTTTGCTAACAGGATGACAGAGTTGACTCCAAATAGATAATAGCAAATTTTTAACAAAGTTCTTGCATAATCTTTTTTTTCACACATGCACATTTGACAACTGGCTGCAATTTCATAAAATTATATAAAAAGGCTTTTCATGTGCTTTTCAGTGCAGCATAGGTGAACAAAAAAAAAAAAACGTCAGCTGAACACAGGTAGTTTCCCTTCAGCCTGGCCAGAGCAAAGAGCACATCTGGAGGGAGCAGGGCATCCACGTTTTCTTGGGCTGCTCTCCATATATGGAAAAAAGGGGCGGGTCCAGTGCCTGCACTGGGTCTTACTGCCAGAGAACGTGACCGCAATGGTTGTCTTTACGAAAGCCGTGCCAAACTTGCGTGCTCTCTGAAAGCGACTCGCCACCTCTTTGCCCACGGTTTGTTCGCGAAGGATAATTTCACGAAGTGCTTTTTGTTTGAGGGGGAAGCCTCCCGTTGGAGATTGGAGAGTCGGCGGAAAACTTTGAAAAGCCTTGGAGAAATTATAGTCGCGCGACTGAACTTTCACGAGCAGCAGCGGCGGCGGCAGCAGTCCGAGGGGACCGGGAGGAGGAGTCAACAGGTCCCAGGTATTATCATACACTTGACAGCTTGTCAACATTTGACAGCATGTTTTGGGCTCTTGAGAGCAAAGCGCTGTGTGAAATAATTTCACCTGAAAATGCCTCTTAAATGCGCCATGTTGTGGCTGTAACGCACACACGCCATTAGAATAAAAACAAACAAGCATTCAGTTTAATGTGCGATAACAACCGGATATAAACTCCTACCAAGCTCGTGCCTGCTTAAATATCCGGGTGCACTGGCATAAGAAACATTCGTCGTTTTTAGCTGTTAGATCAGCTAGCAGGTAGAGCTAACACTGTTTTAGTTCAGTTTAAAGACACAATGTCGGTGACAGTTTAGCCGAGTTCATTAGCAAAGCCACCTACCTGAGCTTCACGTCAGAAAAGTAGGCTATGATATGATGGGGTGTGGATCGATCCAGGTATTGATGTTATAGACACTGTTATTAGATTGATACTATGGGATCGATACACGCTTCAAAAACGCACCGCAACCCCCCCTGACGCACCTGACGCGCGTCCCCCATAGACTTTATGATTTAGGTTCTTATATAAACTATGAATTGTTATCCTGAGCTATAGGAAATGGTGAAGTTTACTCCAGTCATTTCGCTGATATATCTACATGCAGTTCTGTAATGTGGGTACGCACTCAATGTAAACAAAGCACATCTATCTGCATACTTACATACACACAAATCTGAGCCTATATGTACCAATACATCAAATTCATTCTTCCCAAACAGCTATTTCCTGGACATCACCATTGTCAAATGTTTTCAGTCACTTTGGCTGTTTCTGCAGGTGAACAAACACATGCAGTAGCCGACAGCTGTACAGAAATGTTGCTTCTAAATTTTAGGTGAAATGTCTTTATGACATTGCAGTGGGTACCTTTTAGTATTTGAAAATACAAATAGTTAATTATTTTTTTGTGTCCCCAAAAACTTTGCACTATCATTGACACTTTTCCTGTATTTACTCTTTTCCTGTATTTACTTGGTATTGGAATAATATCAAGTTTTTCAGTATGACAGTAATGAGGGGTAACAATCATGTAACGTCCATGTCTTAACAGTGTGTATTGTATACATAGGTCTGTGTATTTCTCACATGAAATTTCACCCTAATCCTTGTGCTTCATTTGTCTGGAAGTGAACTTTATTAACAGCTATCAGCAGCAGAGCTTACACCAGGAGCAGCCACAGCAGCTTGCATTCTTTTCATGAGCTGGAAACTTGATGACCCGAGACAAGTGTCCTAAAGAGGGACTTAAAATACCTTGTCAAAGTGGCAGATATCTCCTCCTATTAGTTAACAGTCCCTGATTATGGCCTGTCAGGATAATATGGCGATCTGAGGTTTCTGCATTTCCTTCTAATTAAATGCCAGGGCTGGTAAATTTGAGTTACATACCCCGCAGCAGTGAAAACCTGCAGTGTTTTCTTGTAAAACCACAAATTCCACTGCTTATTAGCCTCCATGTAACACTGCAGCAGCAGGATCAAGCCGATCCTGTAGATGTTTCCCTTTTCTCCAGTGTGAAAGAAGACTTCATAACTTTTGAAGTCACCCAATAGAAGATGGTCACAACAGCTAATCAACATTCGCCAGTGCAAAAATGGTGCTAACTTGGTTAATTTTAGACACTGAGCTAAAATGGTAGCTGAGGTTCGTGCACTCGCTGACATCTTGCAATTTTCAACATAAGAAGACCTTTGTTTAAAACTGACATAAAAGATGGTGAGCAATATGCATTTATTCAAGGTCTTTTAGGTCACCTGACTCTTTTCATTTGCTGGCAGTACAAAGTGATTTGTGTTTTTTTTTTGTGGGGTACATATGAAGCTGGAGGTGAAAGACACTCGACCTTTCCTCTGACAACTTGTGACATTCAAAGCAAGATGCATTAGAGGACGAGTCACTCAGTAGGAAATCTGGTGAGGAAGAGGGTTTTCCCACCCTGTCACCTTCTCCCGTAGTGTGATTCACACTTAAATGTTGTGCCCTCACCATGACTGGGAAGTCTTAAATGAAAAAAATACACGACTCACCCTGAAAACTGTCAAATATGCGAAGAATTTTGAAAATACCCTTTTAAAAGTTTGGTTAAAACAAAGTGATAATCTGCTTGTCTAGCTGTGTTATGACACCGGGTGTTATGATCTCATGCCACGCTCATTATAGTCTTCTAAAGTTAAAGTTCCTGACAAGCTGTGAGGTCATCCGAAAGGCTGAAACGCACGTATTTAAATTTGGGTTTGGAGAAATACTGTTTTCAAGTAATCATGAATGGCAGGGCTTCTTTTTTCTGCTGTTGTGTCGAACCTCGTCTGACAGGTGGGAGGTTGGGGATCTTCCTATGTGAACAATGCCAGTTAAAGGCCTCGCATGACGTGGTTTCAGGTGTTGAAACGAAATGTAACATCAAAGCAAAGGTTGTGGCAGTCTCATGTTGACGTGCCCTCCTCACCATGCCCCAGTGCCTCCTCTTCGGGTTATGAAGTCTCTAAACCACGTTTCTGTTGTCTGAGTCACCAGTTCGTGCTGAAAAAAGCTCAGGGAAATTTATTTGTGCCACACGATGACAGTTCTGCTCATCACCTGTGGAACAAGTGAATTTACCAGATGGGAGGTTTGGATCATCGTATTTTTGAGGTATTTATGTGCTGTGTATTTCTGTCTCTTTAGTGTTACATTAGCCCAAATAAGTTCTTACTTTTCAGTAGAGCAGTAGTTTAAAAATGGAATAATCTTTGCCCGCTGATTACTGAGTTTTTTTGACTGACCTACATTTTGTTGTTGTTCATCACCACTAAAGGTGAAGGCAATAATGGTTTTGCCCTTGTTTGTGTGAGAGTTTACTCATCTGTCTGAGTTAGTTGCAGGTGTAGATTCTCAGATGTCTTTGTTATTGAGTATTTTTGTTTTTGATCTGTCTGTTATCAAAATATCTCATGAAACCATGGACAAATTTCAACAGAACTCTCAGAAAGTAATCACTGGACGTACTTCTATAACTGATTAAATTTTGGAGACAGCCCCATTCAAGATGACTGCAACAGCTAATCAACTTTAGAAACCCAAAACTGGCTCAAATCTAGTCTGTTTTACAGTTATTGAGCTAATATTTGATGTGGTAGTAGCTGAGATTCACACCTAACAACTACTTAGATAAATAATTGATTGTGCAAAATCTGTTTTAAACTTTGCCGTTAACTATTCGAGGTAGCTGTGCCTATCTGTTAGCAAAATATGTCATGAACCACTCAATGCATTTTAATAAAACTTTCAGAAAGTAAGCAATGGATGTACACCCATAACTGAATAACTTTTAAAATCAACCATGTTCAAGATGGTCGCCACAGCTAATCAAACCAAGCCATCACAAAAATGCCTGTAAGTCTGCCATCTATGCAGAAATTATATAAACTTCAGTGTGGTAGTAGTTGAGAGTCACTTACCTTGTAAACTCTGAGGACTGATAGATCAATCAAAAATTTGCTCTTTTGCAGAATGTTGTGTAAAAAGTCATTGTAAAGGTTTGGCCAAAGCAGCTGTAACTCCATCAGTTCTTATCATAAGATCTGAGTAATATGTACATATATATATATATATATATATATATATATATATATTAATGGTAACTTGTACTTCGTTGTTATTTTCTTATCACTATTTTATGTAGAGCACTTTGGCCAATGGTGGGCAATTATTCAGTCCCTTAGAAAATGCAAAGTCTTTAATTAATAAGAAGTACTTTTGTCACTGCTACACAGAAGCAAGAAGAAACCAAATTCTGAACCAAATTTTAGAACTGTGCTTTGAGTTAAATTTAGAACCAGCTCTTTGTGAAATCGTCCAAAAGTGTGTCAGGTGATTTGGTCTGTAGTGCTCTGTTGCCACAGCTGCCACGTTGTTGACAAGCCAGGCTGACTCACAAGGCTGCGGCTGTGCGCCGTGCAAACTCATCAGGCTCTGACAGCTGAGACCAGCGCCTTACAACGGCAGCGCACCCCGGAGATGCCACCCCGTGCCTACATAACGGTAAACACTTCTACCCAGTCCCTCCCACTCGCTGTCACATTCTGACTTGCCGGCGGTGCATATGTTGGATTAGAACGTGCTTGAAGAGAAACCTACACTGCAGGAATATTTTCAAACACAGAGTAGGAAAAAAACATTGGGGGGTATTGAGTTTTTGTTGCCCAAGTTGGAGGTGAAGCAATCATGTTTTTGCTCTTCTTTTTTGTTGTGTGCCCATACTGTTAGTGAAATACCTCACAAAACAGATTTTAATGAAACTCTCAGAATGAAATTACAAAAACCGATGAACTTTTAGTGTCAACTAACTCCATTCAAAGTAGCCACCACAGCAAAGCGATCTTAACAAACAATAAAAAAGGCTGTAGCTCAGACAGTTATAGTAACATTAAGATGAAATTTAGTGTGGTAGTAACTGAGAATGGTCTTCAACACATACTTTGAGTGCAACATGTTTAAGGACTTGTTTTCATAAATAATTGGCATTAACTGTTGGCAAACACTGTCTGTCTGTTAGCAAATTATCTTGTAAATAATTAAATGGGTTTCAGTGAAACTGAAAAATATTTGTATCTGATTACTTCTTGGAGTTGATATAATTCTGGATGGCCATCCCATCTAATAAGCCTTAGCCTATACAAAACTGACTAAATCTCAGTAAATTTTACAGATAATGTGCTAAAATTTGTTGTGGTTGTAGCTTAGAGATGTTTACAATACATCCTCCAATAGACAACAGATCATAAGATTGAGCATAAAACTATTTTCAAAGTTTGCTCAGCTATTAAGAGGTGATCTTCATTTAAAACTTTAGCCTGAAAGGTATTGTGCGGCATCCATTCCTTCAAGGAATGCTAATTCAGATTCTGTTTTGACGTGCACAAGCTGGCCTGTCAAAAATGTAACATCCCTAATAGAGAAACAAGTCCTTCTGCTCATGCAGTCCATGGATTAGCATCATATAGCTTTATTCTAATAAAACTAACCTTGACCCAAATGAAAGAGGCCCGGCGTCTGTCAGATTCAGTAGAAATAAACTGGGATATTACAGTGGTTTTGCTGTGGTGCCCAATGACGTAGTCTTTGCCTTAGGGAACAGGGCGAGTGTGGGAAAAGTGGGAGAGAAGAAGGGTGGGAGCCGATACCAGGAGAGTGTAGCTGAGGCCTAACGGATTGTTTTATTATTATTTTTTTTTTCATCCAGGGTGGGAGGAGATCTGTTGGGATGTGAGAGCTACATTCAGCATTCGGCATACTGATTCTTTCTCTGTCTATCATGCAGTTAACTGCTCTGCTCGCTTGTCATTGGAGGGTTAACCCAGCCTCTCTCCTACTGCTGCCTTCTTTTATTCCTTTCTTTACGGCTTTGATGGTATTAAACAATCTTAACATGTCAGGAGTGTACAGCTCCCCGTGTTCACGTGGGGAGAGCGAGAGTAAGCAATTAGGTCAGAGTGGTAGAAAAACTCTGGTTTCATCCCAGCCTTAAAGCTGCAGGGTACTTTACTTCAACTTTATATTCACCTCAAACCTTCAGAGACAGATTTTCAAAGACTAGAGGGGTTATCGAGGCACTAAGAGAGAGAAAAGACTTTGTACCTTTCTATTGTACACTCATAATTAAATGTCCCAGAATGGATTAGTTGTGATATTTTAAGTTCCTCACAATGTTAATTTGCCTGAAGAATTAGGCCACAATTGTCTTTTTTTTCTTAATGAGGCTGAGCTAAAAGACCTATATAACATATCCTGGATATTGATTTGGAACGTGTTTCAAGCTGTAAATCGTTTTGTTAGCCCTTAAACTCATTGACATATCTGCATGGTCGTACCGATTGGCTGTTTTTATAGCAAACAAATCTTCAAGATTCCAGCGAGCAGAGATGAACTGAAAATTGTTTGTATTTCCCTCTCATTAACTGTGTTGGAAAAATAATATTTTGTCATATTTGAAGAGATGTTCTGTCAAATAGTTGTCAAAAATTCGGACTTTAGTCTAGCCTGGACAAAGACCTCTTTCTCTGTGCTCTGTCTGATGACAAAACTGATAAAGTATTGATAACTGACAGAACATTGCTTCACAATGACTAAACCCCTTTAATGTGCTCATTGAAAACTATAAAACAAAACACAGGAAAAATGTATCCTGAATTATATCAAATGGTGCAGTTTCAAATACAGTAGAGGTGCACTGATTGCAGTTTTCTGGCTGATCACCAATCACTGACCTTTAAAATGTCTGACCTGCCGATTCCGATTTTGTCCGACACGTTATAGATTCACAATACACCTTTAACATTCCAATCTTATTTTATTGAAAAACATTGATTAATACCCTTGAAACAATACAAACTTGTTTTAACTGGACATTAAGTAGTGCTCACAGCAGAGCAAAACCAGACTGGGCTAATTTTCCAACCTTTGTGGAGGTAGATGACAAGCTGATCTTTTCCACTAATTTTATCTAAGTATTGGCCGATCTCCCAAAATTAAGGAAATTGGTGCTTTGAAAGCGGTTACTCCAGTAGTTTTCCCTGAAATGCGGGTACGAAATCAGTGTAAACAAAGCACTTGTCTGAATCAGCCAAAAACCATGTGGAAACTTGAGTCACATGACTGACCTACTTTAGTCTGGCTGTAGTCTGTCTAGGTAAACAAATATGGTGGATTTCACACATTTTACTCAGAGATTTTTGATTTAATAATTAATAGTCTGGATTTTGTTTCTAACTTTATATTTTTTGTATTTTTGACAGGTCTCTTTGACATTGCAGTGAGGACTTTTAGGTCTGCCATGTTTGAGATTGCAGTTCCAGTAATTTATGTGCAAATGTTCTGGCTCACGTTGTTGCCAGAGTCATCACAGACTTTCGTACTGTTTTCCACAAGTTTTTTTACTTTCTTTTTTACCTTGGCTTTTTACAAAATAGTCTCTGCCCAGTTGGACAGTCCCCTGATGTGACGGCTGACATTTCCAGTGAAAGAGCCTTATTGTTGCTCCTTTATCCCCCTCCGCCCTCCTCTCTATAAAACAATGGTATCAATTGCTTCCTCTGAGCACATCCACAGCTCTGAGAGAGAGAGACAGGCTGGCGGGGCCCATTGGTGAGCTTGCCAGTAGGCAGCCATGACTATCTCTTGATTCTCAGTGGTAGTTTAGTGCTATAGCCCACAGCTTCCTCGTTCACTAATATTATCACTGTATCTGGAGAGGCAGCTCTTGATTGTGGCTGCACTGCCACCCTGTAAATACACAAATAATAGCTTGTGTATATATTTATTTTCCTGTAGAGACAGTGCAGTAGATAGATGGGTCTGGCACAACCCCTTTCCCTACCTTCTTAATGAATGGTCTTTATTCCATTTTCCTTCGCTTTCCCCAAGACACTGCCATTAAGTTTGACAGATGATATGTTCTTTCACTGAAACGGTGAGCCTGAGCACGCTGTCAGTGGAAATTGGATTCGTACACCCACCCCTTTTTTCTTCTTTCCCTTTCTCCATTTTTATTCTCCTCTCTGTGCTCTATATTCCTGTTGCTCCTGCTCAGTTACACTGTTAATATTCCTTTTAGAGACATATTGTACAAGTGAGAAGCCAAGTTAACCCTCTGCTGCTGAGTCAGAAAGTGAGCCAGAAAGCAGGTGTCACTTATACAAATGTCTGACACATCAACCTATTCTTAAGCACTCCTTGAGAACACTGGCACTTCTCTGAGCCAAGCATGTGTCTGCAGCCAGTAGATTTCCCTTTTTAAATGGTGATTTTTCTAGAATAAGACACTTGACTTCTTCTGTGATTTTTATCACCTACTGCCAAAAGGTGAAGGTGGACAGTAATGTTTTTTTCTGTATCTGTGGGCATAGATTTGTCTATAACTAAAATATATCATGGCCCACTGAATTAATTATAATAAAACCCCAATTCCAATGAAGTTCTCACCTTGTGTAAAACATAAATATAAACAGAATAGATGATTTGCAAATCCTTTTCAACCTATATTCAATTGAGTACACTACAATGACAAGATATTTAATGTTCAAACAGCTAAACATTATTTGTATTTTGCAAATATTCACTCATTTTGAATTTGATACCTGCAACATGTTCCAATAAAACCGGGACAGGGACATGTTTATCATTGTGTTACATCACCTTTCCTTTAAACAACACTCAACAGGTGTTAGGGAACTGAGGACACTAATTGTTGACGCTTTGTAGGTGATAATCCCATTCTTGCTTGATGTACAACTTCAGTTGCTCAATAGTCCGGGGTGTCTGTTGTTGTATTTTGCGCTTTACAATGTGCCACACATTTTCAATGGAAGATGGGTTTGGACTGCAGGCAGGTCAGTCTAGTACCCACATACTTTTACTACAAAGCCACTCTGCAGAATGTGACTTGGCATTGTCTTGCTGCAATAAGCAGGAACATAAGACATCGCTGAGAGTTGTTTAGAACACATGCTCTGAGCGTGACATTTTTTTTTTTAAAAAGATTTGACCAAAACAACTACAGCACTGTCATTTCCCAACATAACATGATCTTAGTCAAAAAGTCTGGCATGAAAGGAGGAGGGCAAAATGCATTCCTTCCTGGAATACTGGCCTTTTATAACTGATCTGAGGAGTGCTCATATTCAGTATTAAACCACACAAATCTGCACTTCTTAACACTAATTTCAGTTAAACAAATACTCTGTTTTGTTGGCATATGTGGCAGATAACAGTGTCCTAGGCAGCTGCTGTGATTACAGCTGCTTGTACATTAGCTCAAGTTGCTAACACTCATGTATCAGAGTGAAGAGAGCGCCACAGTGGAGAGGTAAAGGCACGTAGCAAAGATTATGTTGCTCTTGCTTCTTGTAGCACAACAACTGTCTTGTCAAACGCTAGGCACATAGCATCGTTATCATATAACCATGCTGACCTGGCTTTTGCCCGCCAAGTCAACTTAGCATGCAAAGCTGCTGATGATTATTCCTCCTCCATGAGCTGTCACAACATCACAGCTAGCTCAAGTGAAGAGCCATCGCGCAAAATCATCGTCGTGCTGAAACATGTCGAAAATATTGGATGACATGAAACCTGAATTGGCCCCAAAACAGGATAGCAAGTAGTTGTTATATTAGAGCTTTTTTTTTTAATCTTCCAAGTCAGGCTCTCATAAACAATTTTCATTTATTATAAACAGCATGCAGAGCACATGCAAAGAAGGTATGCCAGAAATGCACCGAGCCTACAAAACCCAATGTCAGCCTGCAGAGTTTTTGTCAGTCAGACAGTGAACGTGTGCTTGTGAATGATCTGCATTTGCTCAGTGAGACTGCGACATCATCAATAACACTGGATTGCTTTGGACTGGTTTTGTTCATTGCTTTATGTCAACACAATTTCCATTTTCTTGGCTTTTAGTGTTGCAGTAATAATTCTGTAATATGGTGTACCAGGCAGCATATGGCTGCCATTTATGATCAACTGCCTTGGTAAAGAGGTAACTAGAATATGCAAATGTCTGCCTACTAATGGAATAGTAATGTAATGAAGTTTGTTGTATGTGGTCGATAATGAGCTCTGGTTAATGAGTGTTGATAGCCTTTTTTTTTTCCGAGGCCTGCCATGGTTGTTTCAAGAACTGCGTCATTCTTATTTGTTCTATTTGGCCCTCATCATCATCACACAGAAAGCATGTATGCATGAACAGGCACACTCAGATTTACATACATGAACAGTCGGGTGAAAAGCAGATTGATAAATACCTGAAGTGCTTGCCCGTTGAAATTAAATTGGGCAGAACTGAGACAGATGCGGTGCAGTAAATTAAACAAGTGATCCTCTCTGTTGGGTGACAGCACAATGGTGATTACGGTTTCATGTGAGCTGCACTACATTATTTATGGCTGTGCTGTGGGCCTAGTTGAATAGACCCACAGTCCATTGACTGGGCATATTATTGAAGACCAACTGGAAGGAAAGGGTGGGGGGTGGGGGTTAAAAATGGCTTTATTTCCTCTCGAGGAGGTCCATTTTAATCTAAATGAAGGTGGAAGCCCCAAGCGTGTTGTTTCCAGGCCCTGCATGTGTGAAATGTGTTGACTGTGTTCCAGGAGACTTCTCTGCACCCCGCTGCTTTGTGTTTCAGGGTGATTTCTGCTGAACCTCTCATTTGTACACATCAGCCACATCCAGGTGTCTTAGTCAGTGCCTACTCAACCAATTTACACCGTGGCCTTTTCTATCCAAGTTTGTATTTGTGCATACTTATTTACTCCAACTAAGAATCCAATAAATATCATACATATCGATTTTATATAATCACAGCTTTTCTGTGGTAGTTTGTGGTCTGTATTTGTTTTTAATTGTATCAATGTATTTAAGTTAGTGCACATCTATAGACCATATTTTTACAGGATTTAAATATTTCCTCTTCAGCTAACATTTTTAACTGGCCACTATCAATTCTTTAAAGCAAATATGATCACAATGCAAAAATCAGCCATCTAAAATTCTATTAAAATACTAGATCATAGTCTCAATCTTCTCCAATTCAGTAAAATAATCTGCCAGTGAAGGAAGACAATTGCATTTAGTAAGACTTGGTGAAATAAGGAAAACTTTTCAGGCTAACAAGATAAACAGTCTAACACATTCTGCTCTTGTTTAGTATATCAGTCTCAAAACAAGATCAAAAACACTTTTTGGCTGAATATAAGATTGTAGGACTTAGTTAGATGGACATTTTTTGCAGTACACATAAGAAGTATTTTCACTAACAAAACAAATTTATAAAAGAAAAGTAACAACTCACCTTTTTTTATCTCAGCTTTTAAATTCATATTGGTGGGTAACATCAGATAAAGGCTGCCTCCATTTGTATCTTTTGTAAACGAATAACGGGGATGACGGCATTGAGCCTAAGATTATCACTTGGGGAGTTTGAACAGACAAAGCAAGCAGAACAACGCAGAAGCAGCAACTTATTCTATTCCGGCAAGTGCATGTCTTGATTTACAGATTATTGATCTATTTAAGACCTCTGCCATGATCAAACAGTTAAAACAAAATGACTAATGAACTCACCTAGGTACCAAACGCTTTGTGTTAAAGTTGACTTTTTCTCAGTGAGTGCAGTAGATTATGAATAATAAATGACTGCAGAGGATCAGAAAGAAAAAGAGCTTTACATAATCCATAAAAAATGCACAGATGACCTCAATCCTCATCTTATAAATGAAACTCGGACCCACCTACAGTACATAGGTTTAAGCCCTCTGCAACAACAAACTGTAGTTCTTCTGCTCGGCCTTTTCAAGGAGAGTTTGTTGTAGGTTTTGTGTCACTGTGCCTCATGGTACAGAGACTCACGGTAAATAGGAATTCAACAACAAAATTGTTGTGCCTCTGACCCTGCAGCAGAGGTAGTAAACCCAGACAGCGCTGTCGCTCTAAAGTGAGTTTCACTGGGATTGAATAAAAGGTGGCAACAAAACAAGCAGTGACATTAAAGTGTGAGATCTGTTTGAAAAGGGCTAAAAGGTGTGATTTTGCATAGATTAAGACCTGGTAATCCAGCTTCAAAACTCATAATCAGCAGTGCAGTGTGAGGATTGGTGCTGTTCACTCATTGGCTGTTTCTGGTTTCCTACTTCATCACTCTCACCTGTGGGCAATCATCTCTGGCTGGCTGCTGGCTTCTTAAGGCGTCTTCACACTCAGTTCCACGC
>JARVJO010000125.1:6752658-6767123 GCA_031762555.1 Cynodonichthys magdalenae | reverse complement strand
TAAATAATATTCACTTACCTTCGTTACTGTCTCTGATCTGGTTACTCTGCTCCGCTGTCCTGCTGAACCATCCCCTCATGTCATGCAGAATAATAGACACAAATAAAAAGGTATATGACTGTATTTGTATTGATATTAAAACTAATAAATTATGTTAATATGAAGATTTTATTTGTGTTGACAGTGATGACTGCTGTTTGTGCATTCTCCCCCTTCTAACACACATATATTAAATTTAATTTGTTTGCCTGAGGTAAAAAACTAATTTTATAAAAATAATTTAATTGATGTCATGGATTTAGACTTCAATACATTTTAATTATTGTAACACAAAAAGATAAGGAAATCTGTGTTTGGTTGTTTACTTCTTTGTTGTAAAAATACTTCTAGTCAGTAAATATATTGTTGGGAAGCTTGTTTGGTTCTTAAATGGTGAAAGCCACTTTTGCAATGATTGTTGTAGGTTCACCCTGTTGCACCCATGAATAAATTCCTAAATCATCTCTGCCAGTACCAAACAGCTTATTCTGGTATTGATTTTTGTTTGGCTTTGCTTATTGGATTGGATGATTTAAGTCTGAATAAATCAAACCTCAACAATTCAACAATTAATTCAACATACAGGGATCTCAGTAATGTGTGGAAGAACCATACACAGCCACAACAGCCTGGCACCTCCTCCTCATGCTGTTCACTGCCTGGTCACACAGTGCTGTGGGTTGGCATCTCTTTGTCAACCAGCGTTTGTTACAAGTAAGCCAGTTGGGTTGTGGTGGTCACTCTCAATATGAACAGCACGTCCAACCTGATCCCACAGATGTCCAATAGAGATGAGGTTAGGAATGCAGATGGGCCATTAAATCCTCTTCACTCCCCAGTTCTGGAGGTAGCCTTAGATGAACCTCATTCTGTGTGGGCGAGTGTTGTCCTTTTAGAGGAGGTTCAGTCCCAGACTGTGGAGGTATGGGATTGCAACTGGTTTCTGCAATCCACATACTCATACCATGCTGCTCAGCTCACAAATGCATTTTCCTAACAAATGTGGCACCATTTAAGGAGAAATAAATAAGCTGTCTAACAGTATCAATTTTATTACCAAAAAGCATTATTACAACAAAGATATAATCAACAAAAAACAAATGTGCATGCTTTTTGTGATTTATATTAGTTATTGCAATAATATCATTTTTAGAACAACTTCTGCAAGAATATTTTTTAAAAATCTTAAAACCCTTTTAGTGCAACTATTTGCTTTAATTATTTCCAACCATAAAGAAGTGCTTTTCAATATTAAAAATGATCAACAAAATAAAAAAAATATTCTGGGGAAAAGCAAAAGAACTCATTGAGGCAGGCTTGTTTCTAGTTGACAGTATAAATTCCTGAAGCAAACACAAGCCTCTTATGTAAAGAGGCACAGAGTTTTTTGGGGCCAAACTCAAGAACTCTCTGTCTGTGATGGTTCAAAGGTTATATTGTGTAACTCCATTAAAGCAGATGTTGATGGAATATGCTAAGATGCTTTGTTCCAGTGTGGCTTTAATCGTATTGTGCTTTCCTCAACAGCACTAAATAGTTGTGTCCCATTAGGGCTTGCTAGTTTCAAAGCCATCTTAATGTGCAAGAATGCTTTCTGGCATTTAGACTGAGGATCATTTTCTAACGACATTGAAAGTCCTGGCTGTGGAGAAAGAAGTCGTGGTTTCACTTGTTTTTCTTCCGTGTCTTCTGGTGAGTCGTTCATTGTCAGACCATCACTTAAAGCACAGGAGTAACTGCTTTGGTTCAGCAGTGATGAATGAAACCACTTATGGAGCTCTGCCCATTTTCACACCTATTGGTAAATCACATTCTTCCGAGCATTGGATTTAAAACCTTCTCCCCCCCTGCAGAAGTGGTTTGCCTGAAGCAAATTATCAAGTTTATCTCTGTGTTTGGCACTTGAATCAGCTAGTTTACGATAGCGATGATGGAGTGTGTATAACCTTGTCTTCTTGTAATCTCTTCGTGTACTAACAAAGTAAAAACAGGTGTTTTCATACATAAGGAAGAATTCATTTGTTTGACATTTATTTATATGATATATTGTCATAATAATATTGTTGTGTTGTAATATAAACTTTATTTTCTTTTTCCCAATCATGACTGTTTCTTTGAGCATAACTAAGATCCACGCTGGGAAATTTGTTAATTTCATTTTTGTGGTTTTTGAAGTATCTTTTATTAGATTATTTGCAGCTTTTTGTTTGCTTCTAGATTAAGTTTTGTTTTTTTGACACACTTGAAAAACTTTGTACAACATAAAATACCCCCAGATTTTTCAGTATTCTTTAATGCTGTGATTGTAAGACTGTGTTTAACAAAGTTACAACATCTGCATGACATCGACACATTCTGGTCTAATTCTCCAGATATTTATTTTACTCCTTCGAACAATCTAAATGCTTGAGTTCTTTAATAGATTTGGAGACTGCGTTAGCTGGACACTGAGTTATTGTGTAAGCAGCTCTAACACAGTTGATCTTCTTTGTGCGTTGGAGGTGTGGGATATGAGATACTGTTGTGTAATGTTTGTGCGTGTGTGTGTGATTCTCATCACAGATAATCTGTCCATGCGTAAGTTATGAAATGCGTAACAAAAGCCTATTTTTTTGTGCAATTAACTGTCATTTCCACTTGATAGATGAATGTTGCGTGAATAGGTTGTAATTGTCTTTCCCCACAAGAGCATATTTTTGTCTCAGTTGGCCTTTGGCCCGGGACCCCACTCGGACTGTATATCTTTTTGTCCCCAGAGCCAAAACAATAAGAAGCTGCTACTATCGGACATGTCTCTATGAAAGTGCTGTGTTTTCTGCTCTTCAAATGCTTCTTTGTTAAATCCTCTGTGTGTCAGTCTCTATAAATTCCCTGTTTTCAAATACCTCGTGTGGCTTCCATCAGGATTTGGACAGTGCTGCAACCACAACCGCAAGCGTTTACCCGTTGCTGTTGCCCGATCAAATGAAGCTTAAGTTTTGCCCTTCTCATAGAAGCATAAAATCAAATATTTTATACTGGCATTGGCAGGTATTTAAACCTCGAATTTGAACCAGGTTGTGCTCATTAAACCGACTCGATGATGTAATGTTTCACTGCTGCTACTGTGTGCCAGCATGGCATGTTTTTCCACTTAGGGATCCCAGTACTTGTCTCTGCTGTAAACACAGGGCATCTGTTGCCTGCCTGGGACTTGCACATCAAAACGCTGGTGAATTTCTTCAGAGAGAAGCTGCCTTTCTCATTCTGCAGCTTTCATAGCTATGATAAATGGTACTTCTCACCTTTTGACCCCGCGAGGTCAAGCTTTTGCCCCGTCCACCCATCACCCTCCTCCTTCCTGCTGATTCTGTACCCTGTTGGTACCCTTTGCTCTACTTAGTCTTTTCAACATAGATAGACCACCTCAACACAAGTACTTATTTTTTTATTCAAGCTAATTTTTCCCCCTTTTCCAGATTTGTCTTTCCAAAAATAAATATTTTTTATGTGGTCTCCTGCCTTATGATTAGATGCAGTGTACCTAAACAGATGTATTCTGCTTCTTTTGTTCTCAGCTTTACTTTTAACCTTTCACAGCAAAGTTTAAGAAGAAATAAGTAAAAAGAAGTGTATTCTGAAAATAATCTTCTGCAAGAAACCAATTTTGTTGAAATATTAAGGACAACACGCACACACACATTTGTGCAGAGTTTCTGTTTATTTTGTTTCCTGCTGGCAGTGTAAAGAATCAAACAGGAGCTTTTGTTCCTCTGAAAATCCACCTGATAATGTTGGCTCCTCGCCTGAGTTGGCTGGATTTAACAGGCAGAAAAAAACAACAACAACAACAATAAAGAAAACCTCCTGTCTGTAGTGCCCAGCCTGGTACTACACACTTTACACACCCAACACAGTGTCCCAGATTTTCTACAATCCCCCAGAGGAATGACTCTTGTGTTTGAAGCCTTTAGAAATGAATGGTGAATGTCAGTTTCAAGGGGGTAGCCCTTCAGAGTTGAAAAGTGCAGCTCAGGTAGTAACAATAGACTCAACACTATAATGGCACCAGCTCAGATGCCAGTGTTTTTCCTGGGTTCACGCGTAGGCCTTTTACGTTCCACTTGCATGACCCACATGAGACTGATTGAGCCTTTTCGAACAGCTAAGCTGCGTGAAGAGTGCTACTTTTATAATGAAAGAATACTGCTAAATCAGGGCTTGACAAATCTACTTTCTCCATGTCCCCACACTGACGGTTGGAGGATTAGCCTCTAATTTTAGTGCCACTTATCTCTTCAGCTGCTTTTAGGAATTAGTTCCAAATAACCCCAAAAGGTGTGGAAAAATGTGAAAGGTTTTTGGGAGGAGAAGATTTTTATTGTCAAGGAAGCTGTGAAGACGAGATTGTACTGGCAGCGAGAGCTGAGTTGTATTTACCCACAAATCTCTGAAAATACAAAGAATATATATTTTTGTGGTTGCACTGAGGCCAGTTAAACAGGAATCTTGAGGAATTTTTCAGTCTCTCCTACCACACTGTCTCAAGAGGTTCCATGAGATCACAGAGCCTGATGGAGTTTTAAAGCAGCCCAAATCATGAAAAATTTACCACAACTTTTTTGTTACCTCTGCGCCTCCTGCTTTCTCTCTCTGTCAGTTTTCCATTGCATAAACCTAAAACACTGTGAGAAAGTGAAGCTGAATGTGTCACTGTGTGCTGAAATAGACTAGAATTTAGTTGTTAGTGAAACAAAACCACTTTTCTGGAACATCGGTTTAGATATTCTGATAGTTTGTACCTTTTCAACTTAAGTGTTTTTTTTTGTTTTGGCAACTGTGACATGACATCAATAACAAATGCCCATCAATACTCAGCTAGAGGCAGGTGCATTTAAAACAATGGAGGATGCAGTGTTGGTGTGCATTCAGCACTTTTGAATAGCCGTCAGCTGATTGATTCTCCCTCAAGAATAGCGTCAATTCCTCTCTGCTCGCCCTTTTCTGCTTGTGACGGCCAAGCTGTTTTAAAAAAAACAAAACAGTTGAGAATGGAGGGAAAGAGCCAAAAGACTCAGATCTGGTTTTCCTGTCTAAGAGTCCTTGATGTTGAGGACCGGTGTATGGGTGCGATTATGTAATTCATCAGGGTGTTGCAATAAATAGGAGAGTGTGCCTCAAGGGGTTGGAAGGTAATAGCGGTGCACCGTCTAGCGACAACCTAAGGGCAAGAATGTTTTGTGCGCCAGTGTGTCCGACAGGTGGCTGGGAGACGCTAATTGATTAATGATCAGGGTGATGTATGAGCTTTTCCAGTCAAACCCCCTCCAACTCAAAGGCTCAGAGTAATGGTGTCGCCTTAAATCATTTCCTACCAGGCCAGTAAACCCAAAACATTTCTCTCATTTGCATATGAAAGTCCAATTGCAGGGGGACCATGGCTTTTAAGCCTTTTGTACACCGCCTATTGTCAACATCCTGAGTCTGAATTAACAAGCTAGCAGTTTGTGTCACATGAATAATGACAACAAAGATGGTTTTATAATAAGGGTCACTCAGCACTAATGAATGATTAACATCTCTACAATCTAAGCTTCTTAAGCTATTTTATCCCCTCGTTCTGTCTGTGCGTGGCTTTGCCACTCCAAAAAAAGGAAAGAAGAAAAAAACATTTTTTTTTTTGCAAGATGCAATATTGTTTATTTTTCGACTGAGCCTAAAATAAATCTCCAATTTGAATGAATGCATTTTGAGCAGATCTGACAGTATTCCGACCGAACTTCTTTCAACCTACGAGTGAGATAATTTTAGATTTTTTTTTTTTTTCATGCACGTGTGCTTTTGCTCAGTACATTTTGGAGCTGACATATTTTCCATTCAGTATGGGTCGGATTCTACTTGAATGATTGGACATTAGTGGAACTCACCTGTCCCCTGATGATCGTATTTTGCACTAGGTGTCCTATAAAACTCTGCTGTAAGGGAGGGGTCTCTCTCACTCTCAATCTTTTGCTAACTTCCTCTCTTTCTGTGTCACTCTCTGGTTGTTTGCCATTCCACGAGAGGCCTTGTGCGACTCTCCTTGTTGTTTTCCTTGGATGGCTTTAAGGACAATGGCAGTCTGGAGCCTTGGCCGGCGCTCAGCGTGTGTAAATCTGCATATTTCCATTGGGGGTTCTGTTCTCCGGTGTCAAGAGAGGTTATGTGATCTCTGTGTCACTGAAGGGGCTTTCCACCACTGAGAGCGAGATTCTTAAGGAGAGGGCTTTATCTTTGCTGAATGCATGTGTGCGTGCATTCGGCTAATGGTACTTTACAAAAACAAGTGACTTAAAACAACATATTTTGTCTCTTCAAATGAGCTCATGACTTGCCACAGGGCTGACAATCCCAAGTTAAACAAGAAGTTGCAGTTTTTTATGTGATTGCACTGAGAGGTTTTGAATGGGTGATGGTGCTTTATTGACCAAGTGGGAGTCCCTGAGCTGATGAGTGATTTTATTTATAAGTTGGTTTGCCTCAAACCTTCTAAACAACCCCAAACTCAGTTCCAAGTGTGGATGCTAGGTTATGCATTACTAGAAAATATTGTTTTAGCTTAAATCTCATTTTCTACTGTTAATCCTGCCTCCATCTTTTGGCCTTTTTATTTTTCAAAGTCCCAAGTGTTAGTGGTTAAAATATTTTCTTACAAAACAAAAATGTGACCTATCATATTGAAACAAGGATTAAGTCTAAAAGTAGGATGTGGAGAAGTGGGCACATATAGTGTTTTGAATAAAATGTTAGCAAAAATTACATTTAGTCAAAATATAACAATTAAATGTGTTATCAATGTATCATTTGAAGGAAATGTCTGAAATATAATACTAAAAAAATGTTTTGAAGCACTTTTTTGAGCAGTAGCAACATAATAAACAGATTGTGAGGAAAACACCTTAAAATTTTGACATTTTCTCTGTGAGCTAGCAGAGCTTTTGATTCTTTCCAGCTGGGAAATCTCAATATTCAAATACTATTTGAGGTTTCTTCTTTAAAATGACATCCAAATTCCTCATTAAAATTACATAAAATTTGAATTTAGACCAAATATTAATGTATTATTGTAACAAACACGACAAATTAAGTCATATCTCTAGATCCACTAATGATATCAGGATGATCTAAGTATCAAAATGTAGCTTTTAAAGCCAGGAATTGGAAAAAGTGATTAGATCACCAATTTTGACTTAATCCTCATTTCGATGTGATGGATCACAAATATTTCAAACAGATATATCCTCCCCTATAAAAAGTTGATAACTTCATCACCAGTCGTAAATACTCTGTAAACAGATGCAATGTCTATGCCCATAAATGTGAAGTAATTAGTTATCTGGCTGGCAAAAGACTTAGGCATACTGTTATTTTTTTGTAAATATTACTAAATAAAAAATATTTATTTAATTTATTAGTTCAAACCTCTACATTCATGAAAAATCTTTGGATAGCCCTCACCCTTCACTTCACACCACACTACAAAATAAATTGGGACACCTTTATTCCTTTCAGTGAGCATTTAAAATGTTGGGGTAGGGCTAAGAGCTGAATTGAGATTTGGTTTTATACTCTTTGCCTCTTGAAACATTAAGTTTCTGACCAAGCAAAGTCTATATGCACTAAATTAAATTCCATTCAAAAAATCTGACAGACTTGTCTGGTGGGGCTGCAGTGCATGTTAAAGGTGAGTGTCTGCAGTGTTGCTTTCACCCATCAAGGATAAAGACGTGATTACCTGAGGCTACTCCTGTCCACTTTCATCAGTGTAGCCTCCAGGCATGGGCATGCGTGCTCACAAATGCACATAAATACACACACTTCTTCGCACATGGATATACGTAAACTCTGTCCTCATTTCCTGCAGCCTCTTCTTTTTTAGAAATGGAGCTGTTTTTGTGTTTTTTGGACCAGTGAAAACACACCATTCAGATTCAGAAACAGGAAGTGAAGGCATGTAATAGAACAGGATGTGCCAAGCCAGGGTCCCTGTGCCAATCATCTGTGACTGACTTATTGTTAGGTTAGAGTAGAAAACAAAGTGCAACACACACAAAAGCCACATTCTAACAAGTATAAGTGTTTCCTGCTAGAGAAAGAAATAACATATTATTACTCAGAAAAATATACTTTGTGCAATGTTAGTTTGACTATAAGTGTGAAGCTCATAAGTTTATACAAGATCTTTAACTTTAACTTAATTTTGCTTCATTTTTTTAGTTTTTAACAATTACTTTCAATATAAAAGACTAACCACTTCACAAAATAATGTTTATTTCAAGCCTATTATGTGTTGTTACATTATAGAATTGTATTCTCACTGCTTTGGAGACTGTGTATGTTCTACAAAGTAAAAGATCAAAAATTCTACATTATTTTTGTCTTTCCCTTCTTTTTTTTCTCAATTTTCTTTTTTCCTTAATTGAGTACTCCAGGAGTGTTTTTCTTGTAGATTTCTTCCATATTGAAAGAATTCCCATCCATGATTGGCTTAATATGCAGATGTTGCAGGAAGATGAACTGAATAACCGCTGCATGTGAACAGTGCTTGAGAACTTGTTTTATCAACTTGGCAACTATTTTGTGTAATTTCAGAGAAAATATTCTCATTATTACTAAAAATTCTTGTGCAGCCAGTGTTAAATTTATCTAGTGTGTAATTGATGCCATTTGAAGGAAAGATTAATGGAAAATTTCAGTCTGAAAGCTATATTTATTTTGGCTGCTTGACTCTCTATAAGAGCTTGTGATAACAAATTAGTGTGAAATTCATTAGCTGCTTGTAAAATGGCATCACTTCTGCCTGGAAGGTGGGTATTTTGGGAGGGGGGTATTTTTTTCAAAGGGTGTCTTATTCCTCTTAATTTTTGCAAAGAGTAACTTTTAGTGTGGCCATCCCGATGGTAACAATGAATTAAATTTAGTCAAACAGCAGTTTTATATTCATTCCTTATTTTGAATCTTGTAGCCATAATATAAAAAAAGAAAAGTTCAATATCTGACTTTATTTGCGTGCAAGTAACACAAACACTCTTTTATTCAAAAATTAAAAGATAGGTCATGGTTATAGAGCTTGGCCTTTCCCTAGACTCCATGACATCTAACAAAATGCCCTCAAGCATGTGGAAACCACCACGCTGTCATTTTTATTTAGTTATTTTTGGTTCAAATTATCTGCTAAACATTCGTCAAACTTTTCACAGCACTTTTGATAAATAAGCCAATGTGTTTCTGTCAGATATTTGACAAAAACCATTGGTAAACACATTATTACATAGCGATGTATTCCAAAAAGTTCTTATTATTATTACGCTTGCTTTAAACCACTTGTGTTTGATTGTTGTGTACACAGCATCAGGATGGCTGTTCTGCTATGAAGAAATGACACGCCACTTTAGATTTTTTTCTATCTTGACAATGAAGGCGCCTCTGTGTTCCTATTTGTGCATCAGGCTGAGGGGATTTCTAGGCTGCCACCTGATTCACTTTGCTGTAATTGAGTTGTGGCCATGAGCACTACTGTGCCTGCCGAGGCCCTAGGTAATTTACACGCCACAAAAGCACTTTTTTACTCCACTTTTCACATGATGTCTGAGGCACAAATGTGGCAAAGGAGAAAGCGCAATCAATCGGGGGAGAAAGGGTGGGGAGATTACAGGGAGTCCGAGAGGGGAAAGAGAGCGTAAGAGTTTTCATCTTGCGAAGCAGGTTTATGCCAGGGAGGCTTGGGGGAGTCACTGAGTCTGCAGCACATGGATAAGGAGCCCAAAGCTGTTGCTTTCAAATATCTTTCTATCTTTCTTTCTTTTTCTTTCATAGCTTAAGAGTTGCAATCAATTCAAAGGGACATTTCCCTGGCCAAGGACGGGGAGATTGACGTTTTTGGGGTAAGCCCAAATTTGCTGTTGCTTTTGGCTTTGGGTGGTTCGACTTTCAGCACTCATGTCTTTGGGCATTGTTCCTTTTCATGTCACATGCCACATTTATATTGTGGTCACAAGGCTAAATGTGTAGCTTATGATTGAGTTTGTCTTTTGTTTGTCTCATGCCATATCTTCTGCTTTTTATTGGTTTTAAAAAGGTCAGCTCTCACCAGTTTTATGGAATCACTTTCATACGATTGTACAAGGATCTTGTGCCCCACATGCTGCTGTTGTTTCAACATGAGGCTGGCAGCAGGAAGTTTTGGTTTGTTATGCTGATAATGACCCAACATAAGTCATTGTTCATCATCAGTAACTAGCTTGAAGAACATTGACTGTCGTTGTGTGTTGCCACAATGATGACTGGAAGAGAAAGTCTGGCTTGTTCCCCAGTCAAACGCACCATGTTCTGCTTTATTTTATCTTTTGCCGCACACACAGGCTTGCCGTTTCACCCTCTGTTCTGTCCTCTTGTGTTTTGGCTTGTCTCATCTTGTCTAGTACTTACTGTCACTTTGTGGCGTTGTGGAAAGGCGATCACTTCCGCCGAACGCACATCTGCCCCATACGAGACTTTAAGCACTGGCAAATAGACTGGAATGTGTGCCTACGCGCATTTGCCAGCTATTACCCAAAAGAATGCAGACTGTTACCCACGTCATCAAATGCCCACATCTCACCCACAGAAGATGTACATGTGTCATAAGTTGGGATGTCAAGGTTTGGCAGACGTTCCCCTGTTGGCATCCATGTTGGCAAATGGTTGAGTTTGTTTTTTTGTATGCCTATAATTCAGAACAGTTTTTTGTTCTTTTTGACTCCTCTCAGCCTTTTAAACAGTCTGAAAGTTTTTCATTTGAATGTAGCTTTAGTAACTTTAGAAGCCAGGAAAGAAAGCTAGAAAAAAAAAACTAAGAAATTAAATCTTTCAGCTCAGCTTGGCTTCACGTTTAGTTGTCCATTCTTTTCATTTTATTGACTTCATCTGTTCAAGATGAAACTCCTCACTTTTCCGAGCTTATATAATCATTCTATTAACTGCTTCATTTACTCATTGCTGCTTTGTTTTGGCAGAGGGGGGGAAATGATGTACTTTCCTTCTTGTTCTGACTCTCTTGGTGAGCAGATTTGGCTTTTTCGTCTCCATGTAAAATAGCAGATAGCCCCTCCCTCCCGTCATAATTTAAATCAAGTCTCATAAGTGGGTTGGGAAGCAGCCCCAGCAGTTGATGTGGAACACATGCATTTAATGATTCACACTCTGTGCGGTAGGTCGATGATGACTGCTGAGCCTGCTGCCTCTCCCTCCGTCTAGAATGGTACTCCAGTGTTGTTGTTGGTTTTTTTTAGTGTTTTCTTTTCCCCTGCACACATGGAAACTTGATGGAAGTTGTTGCTTCTGCTCACTTGTTCCTGTTTAATTGTGTTTCTCATCTTAAGCTGAAGCTGGAAAATATTAAATATTTTTGAAATGCTTTGATTTTTCTATTTTGAGTGAAATTGCCTTTTGTCTGGCAAGTGTGCCGATTTATGAAAACTCGTAGATTTTTTTTTAAATGCAGAGTTTGTTGACATTGTTGAAGAGTTGCAACAAGAAATACTCCTGAACTGATTTAAAAGTGCCCGCCAATTGATGCTTGTAGCTTTGACGGCCATCTTGAATCAAGATAATCGATTGTAACTATGCATTTAGAGGTTCATAGGATATTTTGCTAACAAACGTTGCTAGGACTCTTAGCTGGAGCTGAAGCTTACTGACAGCTACTACCTCACCAAATTTTAGATCAACGTTTCTAAAACTGCCTGAAATATAGCAACTTTTGCGTTTTGTCAAAGTAGCTGTGTCAGCCATTTTCAATCAGGTTGACCCCAAACACTAATGAGTTGTAGATGAACCTTCAATTATTACTTTGGGAAAGTTTCAATAATTTCCATACAGTGGTTCTTGAAATATTTTTGAAAAGAAGACTTGAAGAAGATTTGAAGGATTCCCCATGTGATCCTTAGGGTTTTTGGCAAACACCATCGCCAAGGTAATTCAAAGCACTAGTAAACTTAATAGCACACATCTCGAGGCCAAGCTGCTCGTTATGGTATTTAATTTGTGTGGATGCACTTTTCCAGTTGTGCCATAATGAAGTTGTCAAAAGAGTAAGATAGCTTATTTAAAAAATCTGTTTAAAAAGGACTAACATCCACTGCATTGCTTATGGCAGGCAGCGATTACACTGCATATTGGCCATTTTGAATGTTCGCCTGTCAGATCTGCAAAAAGTCCCAAATTTAAATAATCATGACTGACTAAATTTCTTCTGGCTAAGTTGGGATTTTACGTTGCTGGGATCATTTATTATGAGGAATTTGAATAGCAAGATGCAACGTGGCGTCTTACTTCCTCACCGTCAGCAGAAATGCAGAAGTGTGCAGCTGATGCTTAATTGGTTAAAGTTTGTAGTTGTAACTTTGCAGAGTTTCAAAATTCAGCTGTCTAAAGGCTGGATTATACTTCAATACGATGTGAGACAGTGGGTTGCTGTTTGCACGATTTCAGCGCATCTTTTCCTGACCGAGTATAAATGGACTGAAATTATCATAAATCCTCCCTCTGCCCTCCCACAGCTCATATAAAGTATACAAACTTTAAAAACGATGGCTGGATAGTGTTTTGTTCACTTAACATCTGTGTTAAGTTGAGTGAAGGAGAGCCGTTTTATTTATTTTTTCTTTGTTAAAGGTGGACGGTGCCCATGTTCATCCGTGGGAACTGGATCAAACCAGTTGCTCTTTGAGCTCTTTTTAAAACTGGCTTCAGACAAAAAATATCATTTCAAACAAAATAACACGCAGAAGGAAAAGCTGTTCTGTTCCAGCTCGGTCCAACTCCTCGGCGCTGCCACAGCTGAGGACCGACCCGCTGCGGTGCTCCTCGTGAACAAACACACTCACAAAGTTCAGACCAATCACACGCTCCGAACCGCAACATCCACGTCTCGGAGTTCTGACTGGGGGCAATGTAGAGGACAGCTGTCACCGGGGGATAGCAGCGGGAGAGCAGACGGAAGTTGCGCAGTTTTTTGTCACCCAGCAGGGGGGAAAAGACGTGCGACTCAGAGTATAAACCAGCCTTAAGAGGTTTAACCAGCTGGCACCAGTTCTGTAACTTTTCTGCATTTATTTTGTCTCATGTATGTTTTCTTGAATGGGTGTTCTTAACTCAATCTCATTCTACATTGCATCCCTGATGTTGTGTTGAAAGACAAATAAAGCAACTCTAACTCTAACTCTAATTTGTTCACATTCCCCATATTGTTTGTTTAGATAAAGAGTGACTGACTGTACACTGTCTCACTGACATAGGAGCTGACAATATTGAAAAATGGATGGTTAGACAAGCATCCAAGCTAACAGAAAAGTCTATATAATTTTGTTTTCACCCACTCCTCCTAATCCCAACTTTTGCTGATCCTGTTTTCTGTCTTTATCTCTTCCTTTGTCTCACCATTGCGAGCCCTGCGCTTCTTTGTGTGGCCTTGTCTGACCCTTCCTTCCTCCACTCACTCACACATCTCCTACCACACACACACACTGATGGAGCATCACAAATGCATGATAAGAAGACAAATGTTCTAGACATAACTGTGAGTGGCTCTTTCCATTTTGTTCAGAAACAAGTATGGTGACGTCCACAGAACTCATGAGAGGTTATTTACTTTATAACCCTGCTAGATTAAAAATTCTGCTCAAATGCAGTGGGAAAAAAATGGTATCCTAATATGCTACTTGATGTATTTATTGATTCTGTGGCAGTAATGTAATATGTTGCTGTTATGATTTGAGAAAACGTGTGTGTTTATGTGTTTGTGTGGGTCAGAGTGCTCCATCCTTTAATTTAGATTTAGCTCTTTTCCCACAAGTAGTTAAATCAATGCAGCAGACTAGCAGCTCTGGGTTTTTAATGTGGCAGTGCTCAGTTTTTACAGTGCCTATAATCCACTGCCTGTAATCCAGTACTGCTTGTAAAGTGCTGTTTTAATGAAACTTCGCCATTCGACTTCTTGTGTGTGTTTTGAGGAAAATTGGTGTTAATTTGTTCAGGGCTTATAAATTAAGCGTTGCGTTTGAACTCGTTTTATGACGTTTTTGTTGCTCCTAATTCTGGTTTTGGAACAATAGATTTTGAGGCGTTTGAAGTATGCAGCGTAAGAGAGCTGAAGTTGATGAGGAGACCTCCTTGAATCGGCGCGTTGCTATAAAGCTCTGCTCAGTACTGTATGCAGAAAACCCCCAGTCATACTAAGTAAGAGGGCGTAGCTCGCAGTACGGAGTAGTCTGCAGTTCCTCTTCGGGGCGCCTCCTGACAGGAACTTGGCAGCAAGGAAACATAAACAAATTCCCTGTGGTGGGCTGGCAGGCTGAGCGGCGCGGTCCCCCCCCCCACTCCCTCCCTGTTACCATACATGCAGAGTAAAATGCAGCCCAGCTCAGACC
>JARVJO010000125.1:6738627-6752643 GCA_031762555.1 Cynodonichthys magdalenae | reverse complement strand
GAAACCACAGGCTGTGAGAAACAGATCTTAAAGAGACAGGTGCTGCTGTTTCTCTTTAAAGTACCCCCACCCCCACCCTGTATTTCCCCACTGGTCCCCCTGTCGTCATCACACACACAGCAACATGTTTTGCTCGTATTGTTTTAGCCCTGACAGTGATGCTTGTTGCTCCTGATTCCTTGGCCCCTCTGTACAGTTCAGCAACCTCATGCAAACATTGCCTGGAGGGAGGGGAGGAGTGGTCCTAAAGTGGATAGCAGCAGTGACGTAATTTTTGGAGTTTAGAGCGAGATAAGCGGGAGCTGACTCCTATCACACAAACATGCACATACATGTGCAGTGTTTGCGCAACCAAAACATACATTCTTGTGTTGCAGATTTGTGAGCGCACAAGGGGCCCCGATGCTTGCAGCTTTTTTTCCTCCGTCTTTTTCTCTCTCCAAACACAGTAGTGTATTGTGCTGCCTGACCTGGTCCCTGTCCAATGGCAAAGAGAACCCAGATTGCTGAAACAGAGGACCCTCCTGCTAATAGGCTGACCGGGCAGTAGTTGTTAAAGGCTGCTGTGGCCATCCAAACCAACAGGGACTAGCTGAGCCAAGAAACCTTGTGTGCACGTATGTGCGCACATTTTTTTTGATCAACCACAGATGGTTTTTTTCTTTTTTTTTTGCGCCGACATGGCACCTCCATGCAATTCCAGTGGGTGCTGGTAAAGGCATTTGACGGACTTTTAATAGTCCTCCTTTTCAATAAGCCCACAATTTTCTACAATTTTTTTCCAAGGGGTGTATGTTGAGGTGGGCCGCAGAGATCACTCCCCTCCTTCCATTCTTACTTGAAGGATTAAATGACTCAGTGGTTTTAGTTGCCTGCTTTTATGTGATTAGCACATGTAATAATGTAGAAGTTAAAGGTTTTTTTTTGTTTACTTTCTACGTATGTGTCTTATTAGAGAAGGTGTTTTCTAAGACCTGCCTTTAAAAAGTAAAGGTGAGCGAGTGTTCTTGCCAGTATTCTGTATGTTTTTGTGTGTGACTGTTAGCAAAATTACTTCCAAACCAATGGGCAAATTTGAATGAAACCATTCACAAATGAATCATCAGCTACCACTGCCAACTGACAATAAAAACATAAAAAGGGCTATAAATCAGTCAGTTTGGCAAATATTGATATATAATTTGATGTGGTAGTAGCAGAGAGTCATTCACAACACATCCTCTGAGCTTGTAATGCATGACACATATTTTCACTCACAATATTTTCAAAGTTTGACTATATCCAAACTTTTGATGGATTGTTCCCTTTTTTATGAGCATTTTCAGCAATGCATCAAATCATAAGTAGACCTGTATTTTTAAACAACAGGCGGGTGTTTGCTGCATAAAAAATAGGAAGCATTGAGAGGATTTTTGCAGAAGTAACGATATTATTGTTTCTCCTCTGAGCACAGACGTTGTGCACGTTTGTTGTAGGAAAGACAGAAAAAATGAACTGTTAATAGTCTTAAATGAAGGGCAGAGTGGTTTTGGGGGGGGGGGGTGCAGTTGACAAAGAAAACCTCAGGATCAAGCTTGTCCATTGAGAGACCTCAGTGCAGGTTGTCGTGGTGACACTGTGGTGCAAATGGAGACAGGTGGTGGAGGAAAAGTAGGAGACGATGGATCCGAAAGCGAGTTAGACTGAAGAGAAAGTACATGTTGTGCTACAGACTTAGATGGGGACGCTTAAAAATAGGAGCCTGAGAACAAGAAACAAAGATGAGCACTCTTAATGTGGCACAATTCTTCTGGGATACCATTAGTTGGTGTGTGTGCGTATGTGAATGTAGAGCGTTTGATCATTTATATTTAACGCCGTGCATAAGGCTCTCTCAAATACTTGCAGTTGTCCACATTTCTGCTTTAAGCCAATGTGTTTCTGTACTCATGTAGAGTAAAACCTCACATCAATAAGATTAAAAAGACTGCATCAAGGGGCCCCAGATGTATCTTCGATGACCCCCCCTCCCTTGCTCCCACGTCCCAGTAGGCACATCTCTGTAATGGCCCCCTTATCGATCCTGATGCCTCCTTGTCCACACTCAATGCGCATCGATCGGCACCTCGCAAAGAGTCTCAGAGGGCTGCTACACATCCTGTCACCACACCAGTGCGGTGTGTGGATATGCGCATACATATTTTTCTTTTTTACAGATTAGGAGTGTTTCTGAATGCCAGCACCTTTATATGTCTTTGTGCATAGGAATGTGTGTGTCCATACCTCTCTGTTAACCTCTCTGCACTTTGTTAGTGTCGCTAAAAAAAAAACTTCGGTGAAATTGCCCCCCCGCACCGTGAAGTGAGGGCCTTGGTCTCATTAAACCATGAACGATTTGGGCCTTCGTGTCTTAAACCTTGCAGCATGAAGACATAAACACCTGACATGAAAAGAGCCACACAGCAACTGCTGTCTCAAGAGACACCAGACATAAAAAGAAAACTGTTGGGGTTTACATATTAAAAAAGACAACAACTGATTAATCAGTCAAGCCACAAGAAAACTTTGCTTGTTATTGTTTCTGTGAGATTTATTGAAAAGCCTGGAACTGGGTCAAGCTTCCCTCTTCTTTCTTGGTCTTCTGTTCCTTCTTTTTCTTTTTTTTTTTTTTTTCCTACCCAAATCAGAGCCAACCCCCCACGTCTCTTCCCTTTGTCTCTCATCTGGTTTTCTGTTTTTGTTAAAGAATAGTTGATTAATGATGCCACAGACAAAGCCCACAGCCTGTTCTCAGCCTGGGCTCAGATAGAACTCCACTCTGGGTAAACCAAAACACGTGTGCTACGAACAGCAACTGGAAACGCCTGGAGAGAGAGGAAAAAAGTTACGGGCAGTAGTTGCTTAATTAACATTTGAAGCAATGTCTGTCCATCCTGTGCACAGAATCGTCTATCAAAGATAAACAAATGGACGTCATCAGTTCTGCTTACTCTTTTATTGTTTGGTCAGATATGATTACTTGTCTGCTTTTATTTAAGCATAAAGCCATAATTCTCAGACTCTGTTTCTTCTTACTGTGTGAAATTGCACATTTTCATTAACTTTAACCCAGTGATAAATTATCTCAGCACTTGAATATTGTTGCTCGCCTTCAGGCGTCTCACGACTGAGCACAGCGCCACTGAAAACCTTATTGAAGAGGATTGCTTTATTGAATGATAATCTAGTATATTATTCCTTCGACTGCATTGTTAGCTGTCTTCATAATAGAAGGGCTTGACACTTGTGACCTATTTTATTGCTACAATCTTCAATGTTTGTGCAACGTTGACTATGTCTAATTGGGTTGCTGCCCAAGGTAAACATGTCCTCTCTGAGATTATTACCCAGAAGGTATATTGGCTAATAACAGTTATGTGTTTGGTTTTTCTGTTTGCCATTGACTCGCTGGACCATTCGATTGCCTTTCAGTGTAGACCTTTTGTATGAAGTACACTTGGAGTCACTGTGTGCACAGTATGGTCTTGAACGTTATGTTTGAGGAGAGATTAGGAATGACAAACTCTCCTTAATGTCCCCTTGCTTCTTGTGTATTTGAGCTGGATGTACTGTATGGTCATGCGCCACAGAACATTTATCTCTGCCCAGCACCTACATTGTAAAAATTTAAGGAAATGAAGTGTAGCGGTGGCACCAGCCAGATTGTCTTCAAATTTCCAAGAAAACCAGATATTTACAAGTTACTTAATGTTTTCTTTAGTTCAGGCAACAAAAGTATGGATATGATACTTCAATTATGCTGCCATCTGGCCATCTTGTTGACGACGAACCTGCACTGATCTTACCACTTTTTTCTGCATGTTACAAGTATGTTTTTTGTCTGTATTTGAGTTATTCTGGTTATCTTTTACCGCTTGCTTTTATTATGCTGAGTACATGTTTCCTTCTATCATGTGCAACTGTATTGCGTTTTACCACCTAACATGTGGCCTCTGTGTCTATCTTACTTTCTGTTTACGTCATGCTTTAATATTTGCATTCATTCTAGCCATATTTGACCTCTTTCCTTCCAGTTCTCTACAAATTTGCTCATCTTCTTCATTTTCGTCAGGATCCTTGTTGTCTTCCTCTTGAGAATTCACCAACCACCACCATTATTGTTCCAGAAGTTTCCCAACAAAATGAAAGTTTTAGCTTTTTTGACATACTGCCACCCATGACCGCTGATGAAAGCAACCTGTCAAAAAAAAAAAAACCTATAACACACGACCATTTAGTGCAATGACTTATGGTTTAGTGGTTTAGTCTCTTGATAACACGTTGATTTAATTTGCCTCCTACATCACAGGACCTGCAATGTGACTATTGCGCACATGTACATTGTAATGGCAGTGCTCAAACGATATATCTTGCAGCTCTAGTTACATTAATGTTTGTCTTATGTAAACTTTGTTATTTTGACTTGTATGCGAGGGTCCACCAGGTCCTTCAGCAGATGAAGTTATGAGCAGAATTATGTGATGAGAATAAATGTGTTAGGATAAAGCTCACATTTGAAAGATGTCACCAAACAACAAAGAAAAGTGAGTTAAACCATAGAAGTAGAAAAGCAACAAGGAAGCTTGTTTACAGTTCTAATGTGTATAATGTATCACTCGGGGATCTTAAGGTTATAAAAACAGTATTGAATTTCTGGTAAGAATGGACTCTTTTTCTTTTTCCTGTTTTACCAGAACATTCAGCTGAAGTGAAAATTGTAAATCTCTGACTGCATACATGTTTGTACAGATGATCCAAAGGAATAAGTGCATACACGTCGAGCCTTTCAGAGCACTTTCACACCAGGATAATCTGTGTGACTCATTTCAACATGTCCTTTCTTTGATTTGGTTACCCTTCAAGCCACACTTCTGAAAGGTAACCAAACTGGACCAAGCCCCCTCATTTGGGGATGCATTGCCTCAAACGAGAACTGGTCATCAAGGAAAAAAGCACGAGAAAGACTACAAACCATTGTAGCGACTGGTCAAGAGCAAAAACAGAAATGTTGTAGAGAATAAAAGCTAGCTAGAGAATCTAGTATAAATAATACCAATAATACAATACCAATGTTGGTTTTGATGTTAAGGATATTTGGATTGACCTGCATGTTGCTCTGTACATTACATAATTTTTGAAGTACAAAAATCAGAGCAGTCGCAAAGGAATCTAGCTACAATCTTCAATGTCCAATACAGTACATTAAAAAACCTTGTGCACTGAACAAAGCAAAACCACCAACTATGAATTCATGCACAACCAACCAGAAGAAGGATTAGGCTCTCTTGATAAGTCCTCTCACCTATTGAAATAGGCAAAGCTTCTTTTGGATCTTTAAGGGAAATGCAGTGATGTGGTGCCTTTTAATGGTGGCAGGCTTTTCAAAAAGCATTGTTCCATAGAATCAAAACTGACTGCACATTTAGGCTTGTTGATTTTTTTTCTCAAAATCATTCACAAAGTTCAACCCAGGACACTGATGAAGGCATTTAGAGAATGCCAGAGCAAATTACAATACTATAACGCTAACAGGATGTGCAAGTGGGAAGTATGAAACAATGAATAAATAAACTTGCCCGTTCTGATGAAAAACTGTCCTGGAGTCTTCACAATAAACAATGAATGATGATAAGCTAGGATGGCGGTGGGTGTGTTCCTCCTTTAAAACAAAAGGGAATGCTTTTCTAGCAGTTTTTCTTTTTCAGTCTAGAAGTGGAGGGGCACTTGTACAATCTTCTGATTATGCTTTACATTCACGTTTCATTCTGACATCAGGTGATTCGTTGAAATGGGTCAAAAAGTCAACGTCAAAAAATCTGTAAAGAAATGTAAGCATTGCTGGACTTGCCGAGGAGCTTAAACAGTTCCAACAAACCTGGTTGTCTGCTCTAAAGACCACAGAACCAAGTGTCACTCTATTAAACCAAGGGCCTGTTAATATTTCATAGATCTATTTCTCTGGTCGTAAAACCAAAGGCTCAGAGCTCGTCTGTCCTTATTTCTTGTCACTGGACACTCAAGCCTATTTCCCAGTTTGGACAGGAGGTTATTTACTCTCCTACCCACACATCCCTCAGTCTGCACCTGCCTGAATAAGCAGATGATGCTGCAGAGGGTGAGCAGCCTTGGCATGTGTGTTGTTCATCCTCATTGTCAGCTTTTTTTTTTGGTGTGTTTATTTATTCTTAATCTAACATTGCTTGTGTTGCACTGTGCCATCTTTCTCTTGTCTTCCACCCCCTAGGAGCCATATTTTGTTTTGTTTTTTTTGTATTTTTTGGGATTTTCTTGACTCGTTTTCTCCTTCCTGCTCAGCATCTTTGCTGCACTCTGGTGTCACATTTGGTTATGTGTGCACATCACATCTTTGATACCCCCCCTCCCTCCATTGTGTACCCCCTGTGCTGTATACATTGCATAACCTTCCCTCTGCTGAGCCTAGGGTGGTGTCCCTCTCCATTAAACACTCCCCACTCACACTTACGCTTGCATTTGTCTGCTTTAAACTCCCTCCTTGCTGTTGTTCCAAACATTCTCTCTTTAGTTTTCAATCTTTGTTCTTTTCTTCTCTCTCTAGTCATCTCCCTCTCTCTGTATCGTCTCCTCTGTTCTCCCAGCGGTCTCATTAGGCATGAGGGAGGCAGCCTTGTGTGTGTACGTGTGTTCTCTTTGCCAAAGTCTCACTTGACTGAGCATGTCATTGCACTAGCAGAGGGCCTGGGCTCCATTATTACCACAAAGCTGTCACAAACAGTGTATAAAGTAGCCTCTTGTTGCCAAGTAGTGGGTGAGTATAGAAACCACTCTCTTAACATCAGAGGACTCCCACTTCTCTTCAATAACTGCACAGGAAAATGCCTTGCTATGGTGGTAGTAACCAATGTGCACTAATGAAAATTTAAACAATATATGCTGTTGATCCTGCCAGCACATGCTGCTGCTGACCCTTAAAAACCACATACCAAACACATCTGTCTCTTCTCTATAATGACACCCCACCTATGTGGTCCTGCCTCTGGCATGTCCTCCTATCTACTGACTGAATGAGTGATTATGTATGCTTGTGTGTGTCTATGAGTGTTTTGCTAGTGTCTAGTTACGAGGAGGAGACCCTGCACAAGAATGGTCCTCCTCTCTGCTGCCTGACCTCAGCAGGTCATCGACCATTTCCCAATGAAACCTAAATGTCAAACGCAGCCCCCTCTGCTTTAACCATTTGTCTTTCTCTGTGGATCAGATACACGTATGCATCCAGACATGGGCGTCAGAACCACTTTAAAAGTGTGTGTGTGGGGGGGGGGGGGGCACCCTGGTGGTGGGGGGGTGTCTGGGGGGGCTCCCCCAGAAAAATTCGAACGAATTAGATGCCATTTCCTGCATTCTGGTGTATTTAGACGGGTTTTTAAACATACTTTTACCTACATAAATAAATGATTTAATAATTATTTCAGAGACAAAGTCTTCAGTTCTATCATCCTGTTTTTAAACTCACTGCTATAGCTGAGTTAAGGTTAATTAATGTGACACAATTTATCATATCCAATGACTTTAGGGGTGCCTTTTACTTTATATTGTTTATTCTTGATTTAATTGTAACACGTTATTGTGCCAAATAATGATGACTCTTTCAACTGCATGTTTAAAACTAATATTAATAACTTTACCCAATAAACAGGTGCAATATTGTTAATCAGAAATAGTGAATTTAGAGGGGTGTTTCACTTTTTCTGATTTAGTGATATCTACTCAGAACCGAAAGGGACAGAGCATCATGCAGCCTTCAGAACATAAAATGACACTGTGCTATGGTGACAAAAAAAAAACATTTGCCTGTTTTGTCAATCTGCATGTAATTATTAAAGCAAACATATGTCTGCAGGTTCCTCCCTGTCCTGGTGCCACCTCAATTTTTACCACTTCCTACAAGTTAAATATCATCATCACTCACCTGAGCCACAGAACTCTGTCCCTACATGCTAACACTGACTCTCATCAGCTCCTGAATCATAAGACATGAAGATGGATTACGTTTTTTTTGCAGAAGCAGAGAAACAAGTAAAACATGCAGGGCTGCAGCCCTTGATGCCCACCCCTGCATTAGTAGTTGTGAGTCAGCAGTCTTATCATCTGATTATTAAAAAGTAAAGTTGTCAGACATAAACCAAGCTCTGTTTTATGCGAAAACTATTCTAAATATGTATATATATACATACTCTCACAATACGTTTTAGGATGCAATCATTTTATTATTTAATACAAATACAACAAACTTCTGATGTGATCATTCTATTCTTGTTGATAATATTTCCAGCTGATCACTCTGTGCACTTTAGCAAATGCTGGACATTACAGCAATAATTGGTCGTGATATATAAGCTAGCTGTAGCCAGCAGCTAACTGCGTTAACTTTACATAGGATAAGTCTGTCCTGTCGAGAGTTTAACTTACTTTCTGCTTCTCTCTAAATAATCTCCTAATGTTCTGTGTGTCTGTGGAAGGATCCAACTACTCATCACACACGCTGCCTTCTAGTAGCAGCTAGAAGTTAGTTTTAAGTTGGATATTTGCGCTCCTGGAATTCAGCGTTGTCTTCCTCCCGTCAACCCCGGTGCAGGCAGCCTGACGTCGGTCAGCTGTTCTCCGGCTGCTCGCTCCTACCTGGTACCTGCAGGCTGTGGTGCTGACTGGTTGAAGGTAACCAGGAAAACCCGGTGTGGACTTTTAGTGGTATGAGTTTTCTCTTATCAATTCAAGTGGAATGGATTCTTTCATCAAGTTGCCTAATAGAAACAGTGCTAGGTGAACTGATGAGATGAATGTGGAGGGGTCCAAACGGATATTTTTGAAAAGTGAGGGGGACCTGTCTATGCATCCAGACACAATCACCTGCTAATAGATGAGCAGCATAATCTGGGGCTTATGTTTTTCTTAAATTTTATTTTACTGATATACTTTCTGTATTCATCTTTCTGAAATTCATGTTTTTGATCAGATCTTGCATGTAGACAGTGTTAATGTGTGGTAACTGCTAACTTTGTAAGCGGTTGAAAAAACTATTATATAACAAGTTTTGATTGTTTTCTGATTAGATGTAGCTACAAGCCTGCGGAAATTTAAGTTTAGCTTCTCTTCAAGAGGACTGAGTGTCAACACAGAAATTATAATACAGCAGATATTCTGCTCCACTTCACTTTGCGGGAAAAACTGTAAGCTTTTAAACATTTTCTACACAGCCCAGCCAATAAACAGTCGCCACCTGGATTTAACTAAGTGCTATGATCTGAGGTTACTGCAGTTGGTCAGGTCTAGGTTCAGCAACAGTTTGTGCTCAAAGAATGAGGTCAGCTGACCTGAATATACTGAATGACCAGGTTATTCCATCAGTGGAGTTTTTCTTCCCTGATGGCATTGGGCATATTCCCAGAACAGGATGTCAGAATTCATCGGGCTGGAATTGTGAAAGAGTGGTTCAGGGAGCGAGACATCATTTTCACATATGGATTGGCCACCAGAGGATTGAGAATCTTTGGGATGTGCTGGAGAAGGCTTCGCGCAGCGATCAGACTCTACCATCATCAATGAAAGATCTTGGTGAAAAATGAATGCATGAAATAAAAATTGCATGAAATAAACCTTGTGACATTGCAGAAGCTTATCGAAACAATGTGAATTTGTGCTGTAATCAAAGCTAAAGGCAGTTCAACAAAATATTAGTGTGTGGCCTTTTTTTTTGGCCAGGCAGTGTATTTGTCAGTGATAAAATTGTGAAAAAGTGAACAATGTTGATAAATTGTAGAAAGAAGTTGATTTGATTGCACCTGTTTCAAGGCCACAACATGATAATGTTGTGACCTTGAGTTCACAATTTGATTATTGATCTGGTAGGTGGTTTGTGTTTGGAAAACGGCTTGACTGTGAGATGCTGCCTTATTTGTTCTCACACTCCTGAAGCAGGTTTTCTAACCTTCAGTCAATGTGAAGAGAGCATGTTTCTTTTTGAACACAGTGACAATGAACCATTATCAGAAAGCACTCAAGCTCCCTCCACACATTGTTCCTCCTGTTCTTAAACAGCAGCAATCCATTTTCATATATAGACAGGGAGAGACGCATTTGACTGTGAGCTTTGGAAAGCTAAAGTGAATGTATCTCACAAACACGGGACTTGTTTACAGGAAGCTGGCAACCTTGTGTCCCCATGATAAATAAACAGTGAAGCATCCCCTTTTTAATGATGGTTTACAGGCCCGCTCGCTGAATATTGACAGAAAGATTGAGAGCATTCTCCAGGGCCTTTCTAACATGACATATGGCTTTCAGTCTTTTTTTTTTTGTTTTTTTCATTCTGTCCTTCAGTTTGTTGCCTCCTCGCAAATGGGGTTATTTCATATTTATAGCCTTCTTAGAGGCTAAGAGAAAAAAAATCTGTGACAATCCTGATCAGAACTCAGGTTTTAGGGGCTGTTTTTAGGACATAATTTGTCATTTTCAAACAAAACGTGCCAAATGTACTCAACAAGGGCAGGAGCCAGTGTAGAGTGTGAATAAGAGGAATGTGATAATAAGTAGAAATAACATAACAGAGGATAGAGCCAAGTTTGTTTTTGAATGTTTGAAATGCTACCCTCAATGACAGTCTGCCCGAGTCGTGCAGAAGAAGCCACACTCTTCCTCTTTGATAAATGTTTCATTGCTTTCACTGTCTCTGTCTGAATTTCTCTCTTTTTCTCTACGCCGGTGAGTGTTTCAAGCGTTGAATGTTACTCTCAGTTATTGTGTATCAGCCTCTCTGGGCCAAAATTACAAGCAGCGTTTATTCGTCTACAGGTTTCAACTATCACCAGCAGGTCTTCTTCATACTTTTGATTTTTATGGTTTCTTTGTTATATATAAAAAAAAATCTGTACTCTGTTCCCTTTTTTAACTCTAAGCAATCGACCCAGTTTATACGTCTAATCTTAGCTGCACTCAACCAAATGAAAATGAGTGAGCTGATGGTTTTACTTGTTATTGAAGGGTCAGAGTGTTACCTGGGCGCCACAAAGACTCGGGGTTAATTGATACATGCTGATGTCACCGTGCTGATTATTCTTTTTTTTTCAGCCTCTTTGGCCTCTTAAAGTTGCTGTTTAACCCCATTATCTGATTGGATGTTCGTGCGGCAGGTTTGGGGACTATTTTGTGTATGTTTTGTGCATGTGAGTCCCAGTTGCCTCACAAAGATGAAGAGCTCTCTCTTTACCTAAGGGGTATTGGGTTTGACAGAACTGTAGAGCCCCCCCCGATCCTTCTATCTAAGCCCCCACCATCAAAACCCTCCTCCACCTCCACCCCACTGCTGATAAATGTGTTTTTCTTAAGGGAAAAAGGTGGTTGGTTTAGAGGAGTCTCTTTTAATGTAGCTTTTTTCCCCCCTGCGTGAGTGTGTGTGGCTTGCTAATGCAGTGCGGGGCCGTGCAGCAGGGCCAGGCAGACTCTGAGGCAGGCCTGCAACCTCGACCTCAGCATCATTTGTTTGGACGAGGGCCGTCAGCGGCTGTCACAGGGCCCATGATGAAGTGTCAGTCGGTAATTGTCCCCGCGAAGCATCCACATCTCAGTGGGTGATGGGGGAGTGAGGATGGAGGCTGTGTGTGGGGGGAGGCAGAGAGCTGACACAGAGAGAAATGACACCCTGGGCTCCTCCTATTCTCTCTTTTCCTCTTCACTCCCCCATTTCTTCTCTTGTTTTTCCACTCCACCTACAGCTGCAGCTTGTGTGAAGGCTCTGCAGTGTGACTGGCTCAGACCGGTGGCATCCGTGGAGCTCCGGCAGGACTCTCCTGTCAGCGCTGTTCTGCTGAGAATTCGTCCAAATTTAAAGTCGAGGCTGCAAAAACAGGGTAGTGTGTCTCTGCCTTTGTGTAGTAGGCTTTTTTAGATGGAGTATTCTTAAAACCCTTAACAGCCACTACTCCTCACTGATCATTTTTTTCCATTGTGCTCCCAGAGTACCTCCATGTTTTTATGGTTTTTTTTGTGTGTGCCTGACATCAGGTTTAGTTAGAGTCCTCTTGAAAGCACATTGGTTAAAATTGTAGCCAATCGGACTTCCTTAATCATCTTAAACATAAGTAGTCATTTATTCTAACCCTGGTCATTTTTGGTAATTAGATTCATCAGGATATTTTATTGATCGAACAATGTCTTTATGTAATGAAAAGCTTTCACAAGAAGCGCAGGTGCTATTTATAGCACAAATCTATATTGTCTTGCTATACTTCTGAGTCCCTTAATGCACATTGCAGAGGCTCCTCTTCATAAATCGCCAGTTGAAGTTTAAATTCAGAGCCAGTTTGTGTGACAGACAAGTCCTGGACAAGAAAATAGAAAAACAAAAGAGGAAGAGACATGAAAAAGATAAAAGAGCAAATAACAAGTCAAGTGAAAACAAGAAAAAATGAGTTTAATAAAAACGAGCAGTGGATGATACATCTTGAGACACAATATCAATGATGGACTAATATAGGAAAAATTTGAAATGAGCAAAAACTAAAAGTGAAAACCTGAAACCATCCATCCTAAGAATAAAAACGCAACCAGACAAAGAAAGAGAAAAAAGTCATAGAAAAAGAAACAACTTTTGGCACGTGGCCTGTGATCCCCTGAGGAGAGCAGGTGAATAAAGAAAAGGCAGCTGGGAGGCATCCTCACCCTGGCTGCTCTGTCTAACTGTCTGCAGGCTGCAGGTGGAGTGCAGCCTGCCACTCCTGCTGTCTAAACGAGGAGCCCCTCTCCCACTGGCTTTCTCTCTTTCATACCCCCGAACGGGGACACTAGCCGGGGGCACCAAAACTGCTCGTTTTGGTACAACACATAAACAGCATGCACACATGCTGATTGTAAGTTACAGACACTCCTGGACATATTTGCGCTCAGTGTGATGTGTGGACACAAAGTGGGAGAAGCAAAGGAAACCGCAGCCCTCTAAATTATGCTCTGGTGTATGAGATGATGAATCTTGTGGGTGATTAGTTTGTTAAGAGGGGGAGCCACACTGCTTCGGACCACTTAATGGGTCATCATTTGAAAGATAACTCTATTGTCTTATCCCTCTTGACATTTAAATCCAATCAGACTGGTTAGCACTGTGGTCCAACACGAGGGAGTCTGGGAACAACGGAAAGTGTCTGAAGCTAACTAGATGACTAAACCCTGCAGGCATTCTTGTTGTTTAATTCCTTCCCTTCATTCCCATTCCTAGTTAATATTACAACCGCCAAAAGGCAAAAAGGGGAACCTGAAAGGATATTAGCAAAATATCTACCAGCTGTCCTTAGGCTCCATCTTTAGAAAATGTAACTTTTTCTTTCCTATGCAGATGACGCTCAGATTTACCTACAGCTAACGGATAATCTTTTTTTTTTTTATTAAAACTGCTAGTCAACAGCCTCATAGAACTGAAGTAATTTCTTTTGACCTAGTTAAGAAGGGCTTCTCCTACAGATCTGGATAGCCTGGAGTTGCTGATAAATCTTAAAAGATTAGGAGTGATATTTGATTTAATTTTAACCTTGAGAAACATGTTTTTTTTTCTGTAGCATAGAGAATTTATATTTAAAGTAAACTTGTTTTTATATTTTTGTTTATTTTGAATGGGTAAATTCATGCTTTTGTTACATCCAAACTGAATTATTGGGATCAGGTCTTTAGTTGTCCCGAGGGCCCTGCAAGTCAACAAAGGTGATCAGGGATTTAGTTGTCCCAAGATTCAGGCTGGTTCACAAAGATGATTGGGCCTTTAGTTGTCCCAGGGTCCAGGCTTGTTAACAAAGATGATCAGGTCTTTAGTTGTCCCAAGGTCCAGGCTTGTTAACATAGATGATCAGGCCATTGGTTGTCCCAAGGTCCAGGCTTGTTAACAAAGGTGATCGGGCCTTTAGTTGTCCCAAGGTCCAGGCTTGTTAACAAAGATGATTGGGCCTTTAGTTGTCCCAGGGTCCAGGTTTGTTAACAAAG
>JARVJO010000125.1:6698739-6715351 GCA_031762555.1 Cynodonichthys magdalenae | reverse complement strand
AAGTAAAGTACAGATACGTGAAAATGCTACTTAAGTACTGTAACGAAGTATTTCTACTTCGTTACATTACAACACTGAAATAATGTTTTCCTCATTTTAATGGGATTTTGTGAGTTTGCATTGTGCTATTTGCACCTAAGCTCTTTCAGCCACCAAAGGCAGGAGTTAAAAGCTCAACTTTTCTGAAAATGGTTGACAAGATGTGCAGCAGTAAATTTACTTATCAATGTTTGTAATGTAGTAATAATCAAAACTAAACAAAACATTACCAAAACTTGATAGGTCTTGTGCTTGTGGCTTTTCAAAGCATCCTATTTGCCCCATAACCCTTTTTACCTCACCCTCACAAGGTATACATTTTATGCAAAAGCCCCATGCATTCTCAGCTGATAATATACGTGCACAGGCTGCACGCGTGACTGCGCACAGCGCCCGACTGCTCAGGAACTTGTTGATATGTGTTTGTTTGGTGCGTGCACGATACACTGCTGCTGTCAATGCCACACACTCGCACTGACTCGGGCACACTGGTTCCCACAACATCCTGTCTCACTTCTGACGTATATATCCACCCACGCTGCAGTCATCATAAATATTTGAGAGTTTCGCGCTTGAGCGACTTCCATTATGTGTGCCGCTGCACGGCCGTACAGGTTTGCGTCAAAGAGTCCGCTCTCTGTGATGTTTAGAGGCTGGCGTCTGCTTTGAGCTCTCGTGGAGATGTAGATTTTATGTTTTAAGCCCATATGGTCAAATTTCCTGTTATTTGCTTGAATATTAAATGTTGAAATACCAAAGACAATCAGGGTTGCCTAATTTTAAAGCAGCATCTGTACTGATGCATCATTTGAGACATACTCCAATAGCAAACAAGTCAAGTAACAACACAAGAGCAATGACCCTGATTATGTGTTTATTGCATTTTAATTTTTGTTACCTTAGACTTTTTTATACTAAACTGCTGTACATAATACTAACAGTAATCAGTCACTGTAATGTGTAGGCTTAGAGTTATGCAATGTAATTACAAAGCATTGAGTTGGCCTTAAAAAAGAGCTGGAATAGCTAACACATTTATACTAAAGCCATGCAGCTAATTCCATTCAACTCAATAGCATTAGCAGCACATTGATGTGTAATGCAGCTGCCACTGACCACCAGCTGCTCTATACATAGAAATGCAGCCCTAACTGTAGAGATAATTGGTCATCAGGGGAGAGATAGGCTTGTAGATGATACGTGTCAGTATTAGTCGGGATGTGAGGAGTCAAATAGTTTTCGAGAGCTTAATCAAAACCAAGCATCTGTTTAACTTTCTCTCTCTGACCTCCTTAAACTTTGTTCGCGTGCGTTCACACGCGCACACGCTCGCGCACACAAGAGTGCCTCTGCATGTCATGTGCTGAATTTGCCGTCCCCCGTGGCTGTGTTTGGCGTCTTGTACCCCCGCCCGACTTGACCTCGCTCTGCCATTTGCTGCCTTTTTTTTTGATTATTAATTCAGTGTTTCCTGTCACAACTGATCACGCTCCCTCATGCCCCATAACCTCTGACCTTTCATTTCCTCTGCCTGTTACATGCCAAAGACAGTTAAGTCCAAATGACCCAGATTGTTTGTTTGTTATTTTCATTCCACTGTAAGGGATCACATGTGTTCCCTCGGGAGATGCCCTCTATGCTGCATCACCTTGCGTGTGAGCCGCTGAGCATGTTGAACTATATTTGGCATGGGTTAAGAACTCTTTTTGTAAATCTTTAAAACGATTTACATTAATGATGGGATTCCAGGGCCTGGGGTCCCTTTTTCCTTTCTACGCCATTGCATTTTGGCTTAATCTGAAACTTTTGTGCACTTCTTATGTTCCCTACAGTGTTTTATATGTCATATGAAAGTAAAATAACCGCAAATAGAAGGCTTGCTTACTTTTTGCGATGCGTGTTTGCTTTCTTCAGTATTTGTACCTTTGCATGTTTACCTTTGTGAGACATCTCAATGTAATGAAGACCAACAACTGTCTGTAAATATTTTGCACACAGCTGCTCTGTTTGCCCTCTTTATTTCAGTAACTCCCACTCGGTGTATACAACGATGTGACAGGAGGCACCTGCTGCAGAGATTTGAGAGGGGATTAGCTGGAGAAATCAGTGTTTACTCTCTGTGCATATGTCTGCAGCATGTGTTTGACATGATGCGTGGCTTACCCTATGACATGATTACAAAGAGTTAGATGTGAGAGCGCCAAAAGGAGTTGCTTTCTGTGCGTGTGAACAATCATTTAAGGCTGCCCCTTGCGGACCCACTCATAAAAAGCAAAGGAAGTGGCCCATTTCCAGCCCAAGACTCTCCTATTACCCCAGTGAGTTCCACATTTGTAGACTCACTGCAGTGCCTGTAGCCTTGGGGTATTTTATGAAAATATGTCTGACTTTACATCACTTCAGCGTGTATTTCTGACACTGGTGATGCATTTTACATCACTGTGCAAATATGCAATGAGGAGTGTATCTGGGCTATTTTCTATAATAGTAATGGTTGTGGCTGTATTATGAAGGCAGAAATACCACCTTAAAGGCAATTTATGGTAAGTAATCGGTGGCTGGAAAGGAGTGAGAGGGGCTTTAGAAGTAAATAAAACCGTACCGTACTCCCATGGGCTTTAAAATGCACCATAAAAGCTTTCAAGCTGAAACATTTTCACCTTTCAGCCTACTTGTTCTGATAGAGGCGCACACCAGCTCAGTGTGACAGGGTGAGCTGTAATAGTTTTGGGAACAAGCAAGTTTAAATAAGATTTACAGAGAAACTTTTTGCTTAAACAGCCAAGTTTGCACTGTACTGTGGAACGTTTAGTTTTAGAAATTATAGTATTGTATTCCGCATCAATCCGAACCAGAATACAGTAAAGCATTCTGGAAAAAATGAAACTTTGAAGTGTGCTAATAGAATTCGGACGGGGGTAGGACTGAGCACAGACCCATAAATAAAGATGGTGCTTTTAATACAACCGACAATTAAGAATATCAAGAGCAGCTCATTCACTGGCGGTTTTGTGGTAATATATTTTTAATTTTGGGACAGCGTTCTTAAATGTGTGCCACAACTTAAAGGAGGCAAGATGCTCCAGGTTCCCTGACCCACAATGGCTCATTGTAGTGTAGTGTTAGTGTTAGTGTTAGCAGCACTGAAGGGCTACCGATGCTTAGCAACGGTGGCTCTTGAAGTCCAAAAAGGCGCATGTTTCCTGTAGTTGGTTCGGTTCGAGGCCGGTCTCTATTCACACCAGAGGCGAACCACACCAGAGTTCGTTTGGAAGTGGACTGCGATCACCTCAAAAATGTTCTGGTTGTTTGATTCGCACCAGGGTTCGCATGAGTGTATTCACACCTGCAAAAAAGGTCCAGACCAACGGGTGAAACAAACTCTGGTCCATTTAAAACCAAATGAGTCAGGTGTGAATACATCCCAAGGCATGTCAAAAGTTAGTGCATGACTTCAGTTATACTGTCTCTAAAAAAACAATTCAGAGTCAATTCAGTCACACAAAATCCTACTTTCTGTGCTCTGTTTAAACTATGAATAATGTTTCTATTGTGAGGTATTTTTGCAATGCTTTTACAATTCTTGCCTACATAATACAATACAGTACAGTACATTGATATAATCAATATAATCTTATATGGCAGGGATTTTTAACTGGAGACCCTCCAATGACGTGACACCACCACCCCTCCACCCCTGTATTAAAAAAAAAACCCACCCTGATATTTGTATATCTTTCAATAACTGTGGACCCCTGATCAATTTAGTTGAATAGCCCTGTTGTATGGGTTTTTTTGAAACTGTGAGATGTGAATCAAAAATTGTGGCACAAATGGTCGAATAATGGTTTAATGATAATAACTGTATTTCAATGATTACACAGGATTTTTAACTGGACGATTCAAACTGTTTAGTGTGAACTGAATTTGCTTTCTATCATCATCTTTATCCTATCTGATGAGTATTTTCATTTCCTCCAAGTTTCTTGTAGGACTGTTTTTATTTCTTCAGTTTTTCACCTATATAAACACATCTACTCCCCACTCTCTCGCCTGTCATACCCTGATGCCTTATATGCATCATACAAGCATGAGCAGGCACGCCAACATGTCTGACTCGACCCGTCTTGCTCTTAAGGGGTTCACCCACGATGTCCTGTTCTCATTCACGCAACAGTGCCTCATTCCTGAGCAACAGTGCTCGTGCGAGGACACATTCCTTTTGCCTTTTTCACTGTTTCTGCAGTGTCGTTTGGTTTCATCTATGTTCAATACACCTATTCATATAAAAGGTTATTACAGTTTAAGAAATAACAAAAGCTCCTGTTCTGACAAGTTGTTTTGCAGAAAAGCTTTTACTCCTTTCGTGGATGTATTGCAGTGCTAACATATTGTTTTATGGTAATTATATTTCTTAGCGGTGTAGTTGTCAGCGCCCCTATGTCGGCTCCCGCTTTCCTCTGTGATTACAGATCTGTTTGCTCATGTCTTTGCTCTTAATTTGGAAATAAACTCTGCAGCTGAAATCTCAGGCGGTTCCCACAACACTGCCTTGGGGTCTCACCTCTGCCTCCTGTGACTGGTGTAATTAGCAAAGTTTTCCTTTTGTGCTGCACTCTTCGTTTATGTTTTGGCTCGCCTCCCACGGTATTTGTAGCCTGTCACCGTTAATGAGCATGTGAGGAGGCATCACACACCTACTGCTCTGTGCGTAATCTTAACACTCTATTAGATAATTAAGGCGGACGGGGTGTTTTTGTAACATTGCAGCCGAGACATTACCATTAATTAGCGTCAGAAGGAGAGAGCGCTTTTGCTCAAGTGCTTTGGCACAAAAGGATGTGATTTCTTTGGCATGTCACTGAAATGATCTATCTTCTCTTTGTGTGTGTTTTTATTTTCTTTCTTGTCTTTTCCAGGCAGAGACGTTGCAACCACAAACGGGGGCCTGACTAAGGAGAAGAACTCCCTCTTGGCATCATGTGATCTGCACATTACCTTGAAGTGCTCGACAGTGGAGGAGTGAAATCTTCATGCTTGTGAAAGCTTCCCAACCACTTGCACCCCCCCATCACCACTATCACTACTCTCGACTGCTGCCATCCAGGTCTGATCTTCGTGACTCAACTTGCCTCCTGCTTTTTTTTTCTCCCCTTCATCTTGAAGATAAAGAATGGCTGTGCTCCTTTTCTACCCCTTCAACGCCTCTTGCAAATAAGGCCTTTCAGCTTGTTTAACAATACCTGAGAAAGGAGGGATAAAAAGACCTTGCAGTTCCCTTTTATTCTTTACCCTGTGTCTGTTTTCTCGTGTTTTTGTCCTCTGTAACTCAACCCTAAGCACACACATTGACTAAATAAACAGGATTTTTTTTTATCATGGTGACATCTACAGCAGCTGTTTTTTGAAAAACTTTTATAACCTCAAGGATATACAAACTTTGCCTGACAGTCTTTTGGAATATCTTCTGCTCCGACATCTCTATGGGGGATTAAATCATATAAGGAATCTGTGCTGACTCCTTTGGCTCAGAAAAAGCTTGTTAAAAGTTTTATTGTCAGTGAGTGTTTGTGACTGAGCCATCATGGCTGGGAAGGGCAACCCGGTGCCAGGCAGACACCTAAATGGCTTCCCCATGCCCACCTACTCCTACTTCTTCCCCCACATGTTGGGGAGCTTGTCTCCTACCGCCCTGCCAGGACTGCCCATCAGCGGATACAGCACCCCATCTCCAGCTAGTAAGTAAACGCTTTCTTTTTTATCTATTCTCCACTGGTTTGTGTTTGGGTTGTAAAACAGCTTTTGCTTCTTGAGTGACAGGAGGTATCGAAAATGTCTTTTTATACTGGTGTACCTGTGAGCTGCGGCTTCCCTGTTTCCTGAGCTGAGTTGGTACGCCCGTGAGCCCGCTGTTGAAAGAACGCTTTCATCTCATCCTGTTTAGATCATTTGTGTTTGAAAGATGTGTGTCTGTAAACAGACACACTCGCACACACACACCACATTGCCTCCAGCGCTGTCCTTAATTTCCAAACCCACACACATCAGCAGACAGACACACATGGAAATTTGCGCCGAGATCACAAGGAAATGAGGCAGGACAGTCAGACAAGTGCATTGTTTGTTTGGAGAACACACATTTGGCAAACATTCCTAAAATACATTTTACAAATGCTGTCACTGGAGCTAACGGTCACGCAACAGCTCCTTTCATACTGCGTGTGAAAAACGTCAGAAGTTACTTTAGGCCAAAGCAGGAAGAGAACTTTTTTTAACTATTGTTAAGAACATCAAGTCTAACCACTAAAAGGTCTTGTATCAAGTACCTCAAAGTGATAATTGAGTGAAAGTACAAGTATCTTACCATCAAATTATTTGGTAAAGCTAGTCTCCTCTAAGAATATTACTTGAGTAAAATTTTTACAGTATCTGACATTTTCTATACTTAAGAATCAAAAGTACATTTCTAAAGCCCAAAATGACTATAATGTTTGTTATATTAAAATGTTAATGTTGAAAAATGCTGCACTAGTCTACCTGTTTCACCTGCAAATACAGTTAAGTCCATGTTTATTTGGACAAGGACAATATTTTCCTAATTTTAGTTCTGAACATGACCACAATGAATTCTGATTAAAATGTTTCAGATGCAGTTGAAGTTCAGGCTCTCAGCTTTAATTCAGTGTATTGAACAAAATGTGAGGAACTAAAGCGTTTTTTAAACATGTGTTTCCTCCTTTAATGCTGTACCAGCCTTCACTGCAGCAGTTTTCAGTTGCAGTTTGTTTGTGGGCCTTTCTGTCTGAAGTTTAGTCTTTAACAAGTGAAATGCTCAGTTGAATTGAGATCAAGTGATTGACTTGGCCATTCAAAAATATTCCGCTTCATTTCTTAAATAAACCCCAGGGTTGTTTTGGCTTTATGTTCTGGGTCATTGTCCATCTGTATTATGTAACACTGACCAATCAGTTTGGTTGCATTTGTCTGGATCTGAGCACACAGTACATCCCTGAATACCTCAGAATTCATCCAGCTGCTTCTGTCCTGTGTTACATCATCAATAAACTCTAGTGACCCAGTGCCACTGGCAGCCATGCATGCCCAAGCCATCACACAGGATCTGCTGTGTTTTACAGATGATGTGGTAATATGCTTTGGATCATGAGCTGTACCAAGCCTTCACCATACTTTCTTTATATCATTCTAGTAGAAGTTTATCTGGGTTTCATCTGTCCAACGAATGTTCTTCCAGAACTGTTCTGGCTCTTTTAAATGTTTTTTGGCGAAGTCCAAATATAGTATTTTTATTCTTGAGGCTTATGAGTGGTTTGCACCTTGCAGTGAACCCTCTATATTTACTTTCATGCAGTCTTCTCTTTATGGTAGATTTGGATATTGATACACTTAACTCCTGCAAAGTGTTGTTCACTTGGTTGGCTGTTGTGAAGGGGTTTCTCTTCACCATGGAGATTATTCTGCGATCATCCACCACTCTTGACTTCCGTGGGTGTCTAGGTCTTTCTTTTTATCTCAGTATGCACCAAACTATAGATTTTGCCACTCCCAATATTGTAGCAATTTCTCAGATGGGTTTTTTTCTGTTTTCACAGCTTAAGGATGGCTTGTTTCATCTTGTTTACTTTTGGTCCCTTTAAAAGCAGGGCACATGTTAATGAGCTTAATTAACTCCTAAATCATTCATCCAGTTTTAATGTGAATACCCTAAAAATGAAAGCTGAAAGTTTGGACTTTATATCCATGTCTATTATATAACGATAACTTGAATATGTTTCAGTAAACATGTAAAAAACAAACTTTGTGTCGGTGTCCAAAGAGATATGGACCTAACTGCATATCTCTGCCACTGTCATCTTCATACAAGGCTACGTCTTATATGTCCTGCTGGAGTGTGACATGATTTGTGTCATGTGCAGGTGTGACTCACACAGGACTCCACTATGTCTCTTGCAAAGCAATTCAAGATAAAACATTCTAGGGACTAATCAGTGCTTTAAATCACATTCATACACTGATGGGACACACATCAGAGACAGTGGGGGTTCAGTGTCTTACCCAGGGACACTTTGACATGTGACCAAATAGTGGTGGAATTGAACCGCCAGCTCTCTCATTGGAGGAATGACTCCCCTAACCGTTCAGCCACAGCTGCCTCTCACCCCTAAATGCAGCAGGTAATATGCATTTTTTTTAGGAAAGCTGGGACTTATCGTGATGAGTTAATGTCTAAGCTGCATCTATTAGGTCATTTTAACACTTGTTTATATTTTTGAGTTCTGTGTCAATTTCAGTTATAAGGAGCATCACCAGACAGCAGGTCCAGCAGCAGACCTGTGCGTGAGTTTGGGCGTGTTAGGGCAGACAGGCCTGGCAGACGTCGGCCTCGCAAGGAGTTTCTGTATCGATTTCCCATCTCCCGAACTCTGCATTTGTTTAGGGAAGTGAAGAATAGTTGGTGCCCAACCCAATCACTCCCACTTCCCTAATACCAAACGCACAAAGGCTGGAACGTCCGTCAGATTCCTCTTTCATGCTGCTGCAGGCGTGCGTTTATGTGTTTCTATATGTCTGTGTTTGCATGTGTGTGTATCCACCAGTGTTTGTGTTCTGGGGCGGCAAGACTTCGTCCCTTTTGCCCGGACAAACATTTCCTGTCTGCACACTGTGGAGATCCAGGGACACCACAGCTTCCTGACATGCACGAGTGAACACTCACACTTGTGCATATGCACAGCATAAACACAATCTTTGCCCTTCATGCTGGCTCACTTTCTCTCACTCCTGCTCCTCCTCACGTGCAGCTGACTGCAGGCACAATTCACACTTCTGTTTTTCACACACACAGCCTTGTACTTCCATCAAACTGAGGACTTTGTATTGACTTTCATTCATTTTTTGTTACTGCATTTATAAATAACCCAGACATTTTCTCTAAACCTAACCATTACTGGTCTATTCTTAACCTTAACCTGAACCAAAACTTAATTCACACCATACATCTAAACCTAACTAGTAGAGCGCAGTAGAACTGCAAATAAGTGAGGACCGGGAAAATGTCCTCACTTCCCAAAAATGACCTCACTTTGTTGGTTAAAAACATATGATGGTCCTCACACTGTAGCAGAAACAAGTACACACAGAGACACACACACACAGCAATAGAAACAGGCCGCTTCCTCCTTGTCTCCTTATGCAAACAGTAACAAACTGTCGTCACCCCTTCCTTTTCTCCTTCCCGTCCCTTTCTCTGGCAGATTGTTTCTCTCTGTTTCCCTTCCTCCTGCTTCTTTTCGCTCACATTTACACACACACACAAACGCTAAGCCGCTACTCACTCAAGAGACAGAGAAAAGATTTGGACTGCAGAGGGATTGGCAGACAGAGTTTGGAGCTTGAATGGGGAGGGATTTACAAAATGTCAGATTGGAGGCAAAAAAGCCAAGCACCGTCCTTGATGGATTTCAAACATGACAGAGCTTCCCGTGTGGAATTAATGCTCATGACGGCATGTCCGCATCCACACAAACATGTATCCACAGAGAAGAGTGGTGTCTTTTTCTTTTGATTCTTTGTCTTTACTTGAAAAAAAAAAGTTTTCAGAGAAGTTTATCAGTTGTGTTCAGAGTCTTTTATTTCTGTCTCCAGTAAAGTTGTAGGTGGACTTATTTCACCAGAGAGCATTTCTGTCCTTGATATTCTATAGCAAACAAAAAACAAGTTTTAAAAAAAAAGCTAACTGTTTCACTACCATTTAACAATTTTGTCAAATATTTCAATTTATCAGCCTTTGTTTTCAAACAAACTGATTTCAAGGTAAAACAACTTCGGTGGCATTTTTCAGGAATCCTGCCTTTTGAAATTTTGTTATTTTTGTCACAAATATTATTTGTTTTGAAAGGAAACTTTAGCTTTTACACAACAAAGGCCTCTTTGTTCCTAAGCATCCAAAATGATACACTTTTTAATTTTCTCGCTCTCTTCAGGTTCTTCATCCCGGGTAGAATAAGTTATGACCTTGAAGCTGCACAAATGATCACAAAAAGTCCTTAAAAACTATCATCAGATCCTTTTTTTTTCTTTCAAGTTCATTTTTAGGTCTGTTATTTAAAATGGGCAGAATGGATTCAGCTTTTTAGTTTCCACACAGATGAACCTTTGCACTTAAGAATCTAAATGTGAATACATGACAGTTTAATTAGACTTTTTGGATCCCCTTAAAACTACAGTAATCTTTAACCAGAAAATAACAAAACCTAATTCTTACACTGAGCATGTGAAAGCCTGCTCTTGTGCTTTTGATTTCTGCTTTAAATTCACTATTAGACGCCTGTTCTGTTGACCTTTTCCTCTTGTTTATCTCTTCACCCTCACACGCTCGTCCTTCACCCTCCTCACTTAACTGTCGAGCTTCTCAGTCTGGTCCCAAACCACAACAGGCCAATTACTTGGACAAAGCAGAATAGAAGGGTTAATTTAGTCCTAAAACACAATCTTTTCTCTTTGTTTTTACCTCCACCCTCTTCAGTTATGTCTTCACATTTCATGATTCTCAGATAATGCAGTTTGTTTTTTCACTGGAGCTGGTCAGTTGCAGGTATTAATATTAGAATCATCGCTTGTAGCTTTATTAGTTAGCTTAATGTTATCTCTGGATTGATTTAGCTGTCTTATAAACATCCACGCTGATACTGACTTTTCTCAAACATCCAGGAAAGCTCAGTACGCTCATACTGTGGTTACACAGGCACTGCATCGATATCTTACTTAAATCAATGTTGGAGAATTTGGAACTGTCTGGAAATAATTAAGTATTGATTATTATTATCGGAAAGTTGTCTATCATCTGATTTCGTCATATTTTTCTAACAAGCTGTTAATAGGGATTGTAACAAATGCAGCCAGCTTGTTACCTGCTGCCTCTTTTTTTTTTTTTTTTTCGTTTTTCCTTTTGGCAGCTGCCACAATCTGTAGATTTTGACTTATTTAGTTAAAATGGCATCAATGAATGAAAATGTGTGTTTCCAGGCATCAATAAAGTTTTTGTGTGTAGGTGTTATCTGTCCCTTTAAGCAGCACGTTGTGGAATTCTCCGACCCTGAGTAAATATGAATATGGTAATGTTGGGCAAAAATGTGTTCTTGTTGGATTGTGGACAGGTTCCCTTCTGCCTCGGTGGTCTGCATCGTTCAATGTAATACATCAGTACTCTCCATAGGTGGCAAAAGCTCCTACCTCCTCAGTCACAAGGCCTGTGTGGAGCGAAGAGAGTATTGAGAAGTGCTTGTCCGTTGGTTCTCTTCTACATCTACCCCTATTGCATTGGTGGTGCATTGGGCGCATATTCAACACAGGTGCTGAAGTCACCGAGCTACTTCAGAAATACAAACGCAGGAGCCGCTTCATTGTTGGCAAATCGTTTTATGTGTGCCAAACTCTGCAAGGACACAGGCTTATTGAACAGGTAGTGTAAGACACTTGTTGTATAAAAGCAAAACACTTGACCGGCATCTGCCTAATGACCTAAATAATTAAATGCTATATTCAGAGAGGCTGAAAATTAGCACAAGAAAACTTCTTGAATTTCTAAACAGCAACATCTCAGAAATCCTTGACACATTAAATCTTGTTCGATTTTTAACATTAGAATAATTTCATTTGCGATCTTCTAAAATAACAAAAATCTTCTTCTGGTTAAATCTAAACCTTTTCATTTTTGCCTTTCATAACAGAAAAAGAAAACGTGCACTAATCTAGCAACTCTGCTTCAGTTTTTGCATTTCAAACTTTTACTGCAAAACTCATTAGACCCTTTTAAAAGGTGATAAATAATCTTTAAGATATTTTTATTGTCTTATAGGTTGGTAATGGCCTACAACAGATCGGGCTCATAAAAACACATTACCTTCAAACATCCAATTAAATTTGTTAAAAGAGAGAGTTTTTACAATCTCAAGGGATAGAGATGTTTGTCAAACCTAAATTTAGTACCAGTTTAAAGGAACGGTGTACTTCAATCCAAGGAATAAGATTATAAAATAATCTGGAGGATGATGTTAAAAATGCCAGATCAGTGGGTGTATTCAAGAGAATGATAAAGGTTAGTCTGTTGAGGAAATATGAAATGATATAATGTATATTTATAGGAATTGTTGTTCAAGGAGTTAAACCTTTATTATTTTGTTTGTTTTTGTTATTTGAATACTTTTTGTTTGAATTTATATATTCGAGAAAAGGGGTAGATAATATAAGATTTTTTTCTTCTTCTGTCGCCTTTCATTTAATTTATGATTTGTATTTTAATTGTATATAGAATTTATGTTTTATTTTAAAGAAATTAATAAACTATAAAACAACTAATAAAATCAAAACATAATTACTGTAACACAGCCAAAGGGTTTTCCAACCTCTTACTGGCATCTTTTGTAAATAAGTCACTATCAAAGGTCTGTGTGGGTCTTAGTTTCTGCTCGTTTTTTGTACTGACTTAAAGTGGCCTTGAGGATTTTATGAGGGATCAAGGTCTGTTTTATTGTTGCTCAACTAGAAAGCGGGACAACAAAAAGTAGTTGTTACCAAACACACTTTCTTTACATATGGATAAATCTAAATCAAGTGAATAAGGTTTTGGAAAAAGTTGGTAGAAAACAGGAATTTCAAGGCAGTGTTGGTTTTGAACAGATGTGACCGAAGTGGGAGCAGGCACACACTCAGACAGATGCTAGCCTTGGCAGCATCTGTGCCCTGTGCAGTCGTCACATGCCAACATACAGTAGCAGTAAGCCTTACTTACAGTAAGGACTTCTTTTCGGGTCCTCTTCTTTCTGTTTCATCATTCCTCATCACCACTTCTCTTTATATCACGTTTTACAGTTGTTTTTCTTTAATAATACCTGCAGTCTCCTTCCTCTCATCTCTCCGTTTCCTCCTCTTTCTACAGACCTTCTCTGTCTCCTCTGTGGGGCTTGACAGAGCTGTTATTACCATGCCACCAATTTATTTGCATCCTATTATTTTCCATTTGCTTTGAGGAGACCCTAGGCCAAATCCCTGCCCACAGTACTCAATCCTAGCCACAGGATTTATCCCAGAGTAGCTTGGCAAGTGTGGTCCACTTCCCTCCCCAACACCCCCTTTCTCTTTCTCTTTTCTCTTCTCTCTCGTTTCTTTTTTTTTATTCCTGTTCCTTACACTCTCTTTCTGTCTTTCTGCAGGTTTTCCCTTCCATGACCGCTTATGCAAATGCAGGCCCTCCTTTTCAGAGAGCTGTCTACCCCATAATCCGATGGATGGCTCCATTTTCAGAGCACCACACACACACATGCAGAGAGCATCACATACTCTATCAGGAATACAAGGACACATGCTATCTCCCATAAACATTCACCAGTTGATGCACACAGACACACACACATTCAGATAGAATGTCCTTCTCTGCAGCAACTGTGTTATATTTTGAGCAGCCAGTGCTTTAAGCGGTCATTGGGCCATAACGACTTAAAAACCAGCAGGCTGTCGCCAGCAGCCACACAGCACTCAGTTGGGTAAACACTGGCATAATCTAAATCTGTCTCTGATGTGCCAGCACAAGTTGCTTTTATTCCTGCGCTTTTCAAAGGTCCCTCAAGGAAGTCAAGACAAGGGTAAAGAGATAATTCTAGTTTTTTTCTTTCTCCTCTTTATCTCTCTCTGGGAGTCTCCTTTTATTTCCCTTGTCTTAACCACTCTTGCAGTGACCCTTTTCACTTACCTAGACTACACTCTCATACATCTTTATCTTCTTATGGCTTTTTTGCAATATCCATTTCATAAAGCAATAATTCACACCGCTGCATGCATTCAAATGTCAATGGCTCTCTCCTCCCGGGCATCATTTCTCTACTGTTCTTTGATAAGCGGCGGGAATGACGGCATGTGTAAAATATAGGGCAGTTATCTAATGGAGGAGACGAGGAAGGAAGGTAGAAGGAGGGCACTGTGAGGGGGCTTCTGCCCGACACAGTTCGAAGAGTGATTGAATTATCAAGCAGAGCTTTGCTTGTTGTCCAAAGGGGTTTCAGAGGGGAAAGCCCTTTTCTCAGCGGCTAATGTGCTTTTTCAGCCGAGCACAATGGGTCGCTGTGTTGCGCAAAGGAGCTGAGTTGGGCCAGAGCTTATGGGGCCACCAGGTCTCTCCTGGCACCTCTCTAAGGGGCCCCTGGCCATACTTAACCTCCAGCCTGTCGACTAGCATTAGCACATAACCTTGTCAGAGTGGTAAGATAATGCCCTTGTGACAACATTAGCACGTTACTGGGCTACGTGTACCATAGGCTAGCTGTTGCCAAATGAATTGTGTTGTGTTTAATTAATCATTAGCATTCCAAACATTTCTGCACAGCTTAAAGTGGTTTTGATCCTCTGTGTCCTCCTGGTGTGTTCATTTCTCTTTCGATTTTAAGAATTTGTAAAAAAAGAAAAAAAAAATCTTTATTTTCTTGTTCTTTTTAACTTCATCTAGTGACCATATTGTTACCACAAACATTTCTCTTTAATGTATAATGATTCTTCATTACAAAATCTTTGAATATTTATTTATTGATTGATTGATAAAAGTCCTTATGAGGGATGTTTTCACACTTTGTCTGAGGTTTTCTGTTCAATTCCATCTTAGTTGTACCTAAACTCAAATTTTAGGTTGTAAAAATTTGACAAATTGCACTCTAAAGGAATAAATGATAAATGCTTTACACAAGCTATTAATTATTATTCATGCAAAATGTTAATTTTTGCAGCAGATGCAATCAAAGATCACAATCTGCGATGTACCTTTCATTATTGTGAAGATATTAGTTAGGCTTAGCTGTACAGTAAAGGTTGATTTGACCTGATTGCTGCACTTTTATTATCTAGTGTCTCACTCCTTGTGGGCAAAGGTTGCTGTTCATCGAAGTAATGATGACAGCAAAATAAGAAGGACTAATGACTACAGAAGGAGACAATTATTTCTTAAGAAAACACCACCATCACACACCTAATACACTATTACTAAGTGTTAGCAATCTTTGAGTTCATCTTGTCTTTATTGGTAGTATTATCTTTTGTAATAGGGCTGTTATCTTCATCTGTTATTGAGCATGAAGAAATAAACCCATACATAAATAATAGGTAAAGTCTAGTTTCTTTAAAAATAAGTCCCATGTGTGCAAGACAGGAATAAAATCTCAGTACAGCACCAGTAATAATAAAATCAACAAACCTTGTTTAGCTAAATAAATTTAGTTTCGATCATGGATGCTCTGTGGGTGCTGCTCAAAGCCCAGTTTCTCGTGAAGTATGACCTGTCCTGACCAGAACCAGCTTTGCTCTTGTTCTTGTCACCTCAAGTAAAACAAACACTTTTCTCAGTTCTTTGAGAACAAGTTTTAGTCATCAGTTGTTGAGTTCAGCCTTTGGGTAGTCTCGTGAATTAGTAGCGATTGGTTTGCATCTGCTTTGCGTTCTCTTGGTGCAGCGCAAACTTCAGAATCAGTCACGCGGTAGCTTGTCATCATCCAGAAAATAGACCTTTCCATTTTTCTTTTCTCGCCGAGTCAATTTTGCCACTCTTTCTTTATTTCATTTGTGTCGTCAGTTGTATTTCTTGTGTCACATTTAGAGACAGATGCCGTTTGAACCTGTAAAGGTCAAATTTCACCTGAGTCTCCTGTTCACTGTGGAGGTGTCCAGGTGTCCTATTTACTTAATAATTTAAATAGAGGCATGTTAACTGAAGGTTGACATCTGAGGGTAAGAGCATTCATAATCTACAGAATCTAATTATTACTTGTAGTAATTTGGTTGATTTCTCATGCTGCCAGTGACGTGTGTGGAAGTGAAGTGCAGACTGGAGTCTCCTAACTGTGAGAGGCAGGGTGCCAGTTGTCTCATTAAAGTCTTAGTCTGCTGTGGTCTGAAAGGGGTTTGGCTTTACTTTCTCTCTCGTTCTCATTTACCTTTCACTATATCCTTTTATTTATTTATTTTACCTCCCTTCACCTCTCTGTTCTCTCTGTGGCCTCCCCTCTTTTCTTCTTTGTATGGGGATAAGAACAGCTGTTGCAGCTGTTAGCCTGTCATTAGAGCTAAGAGGCACCTGAAACTTGCACTCTGTTAGAGGAAACGCTCACTCAGAGCTGCTTTTATCATCCTGGGTCCCGTCTCTCTCTGTCTCTCTCTCTCAGCCAAAAAAAGACGTTACGTTGAGTCCAGTCTGGCTGGTCAAACGGAGGATGTGATTAGTCTCACAGCTGTATCTTGGCTTCTAAATGGCTCTCCTAGACAATTTCTGTCCATTCATTGTGCCTTGATTAGTCCCCATAATTTGATCTGATGCAATGATCTCATTCAAGCAGATGTTTCCAGAGCCTCATTGTAAGAACTTTTATGTTTGTGCTTTTGCTAGTTATTAGGAGCTCCAAAGAGCAACATGCAACACAAGGTCACAAGGTCACCTTAATTACAAGCCCCTTTCATAAGTCAAATCCGCCTAATCGCCGCACAGACCGGTCCGCCTTTAAGCCTCCTATGGTCATTCATA